>JBBPBX010010043.1:0-12901 GCA_038048925.1 Garcialebias charrua
TAGCCTGACAACTCCCGTGGTTATAGCTAGGGATGCACCGATCCACATTATACTTCTGACCCGATTCCAATACTTAACTCTGGGTATCGGCCGATACCGATCCATTTCCGATATCATCATCACATGTGTTCCACCATATTCTGTAACTACCGTCTTAACATTGCGTGAGTTAAACCCAATGAAGACACTCTGAGCATCACAACGGGAAACACCTGAACTTTCATAGCACACAAGAGGCAGGGCTATATCACAGACGCCCATCTCACTCATGGTGCGGCTGGAACACTAAAATACCACTAAGCATTATGGGAAAGACAACACAGTCCACTCCCGTATATATTCACTGATAAAATCTTGGAGCTATTGGAAAATAGTTTTAATAAAAAAGTATTTTTTGTGTGGAGACTTTAATATTGATCTGGGAAATAAAACAGATTCAAATAACATCAGTACATTTATGTACATTTATAAATTCAATGTATAGTTTGAATCTGTAGCCGTTGATCAAAGCCAACAAGAATTACAACTCATAGTGCCACAATCAAAAACTAAACTTAAAAACAGTAGTTTTTTTTAATAGGTTTAGAGATTCATATTTTTTGCTTTTTGTTTGTGAAATATACAGACTGAGGGGGACGCTTTTTTGTCACGGACCACTTCCAGCGCTGACAGGACTTTAAGTCTGTTAGCAGTTGTCCGGTTGATTTAAGAGCCCGTAAATAAGTTTTTTCGTTTTTACTGATAGATAATTAGTTATTAGCTGTACTGCATTTTAAATAAAAATAGCGCAAATCCGCTTATGAATTATAAAAGTTAGTCAATCCGCTGTAAAGCTAACAAATTGTTTAGGTCCGCTATAAGCGGATTAGCGCTCCCTAGCGGTCTTATGCCCACCTTTGGTCAACGGCATCGTAGCTGGTTCTGTGCCACGCACTTTTTTGTTTTGTGCGCTATAATTTTTACCTTCATAAATGATCCCATGAAACAAAAGGATTGACAAAGATGCTGTACAATACACTGCGTACGTTAGAGCACGGCTGTTGCTCGAGTGCTGTTTTATCGAAACCGCAATTAAAGCTGCTATCAGAAGCAAAACGCTCCTTGCAATTGTGTTGATTTTATTTTCGGCTGATGTTTAAACCTTCTGCTGCCCTTGGGTCAAAATGACCTATAAAGCCTCGGGTTAAGACTGGGGCCTCGTCGAGCTGTTTGACCCAAGGGTAGCAGGAGGGTTAAGGCACACACTTTAACACTTAGTGTAGAAAGAAGTACGTTTTATTTTCCAGAACTTTAATTAGTCGATCAGCACCGATGGACTTTTCGTTTGCTGACTTTGTAAGAACTTGAGATGCTATCGTTCAAAAAGATTAAATTTGGCTACTTCTGATCTGATTTGTATTTGAGAGTGAAGTATGTACAGGTAGTCCCCGACTTACGAACGAGTTCCGTTCCTACGCCCGTTCGTAACACAAAAATTGTCGTAAGTTGAAAATACGTCCAAACGGCACCTCTTACATGCACCTCATACATACAGTACTGTATTTTTTTTACCAAGCACTTAGCCTATCCTAACACATTACCCTACATAATTATCAAAAACCACATACTGTACTGTACATTTGGAGCCATAATGAAGGAAAAAAAGAGTTAATTTCTTACTGGGAGCCGGTCATTTCTTCCTCCGTCTGTTAGCATGTTAGCTCGTGCACCTCAGAGCTCTGCAGCTTGCTCCACGAGGTCCACAGCGTTTACAGCAACGTCTGTTAGCATGTTAGCTCATTGCTAGCATGTTAGCTCGTTGCTCAGCTGTCCTCTGCTCCTCCTGTATTTCCACGCGCGGTCCAGAAGTCTGCCTGCTCTGTAAGTTTCCACTGAGCGCGTCAGTGGAAACCCCCTCCTGTAAGTTTCAAGCTCCCCTAAGTTTTGTTTCCAGCTCCCCCTTCCCTCCTGTAAGTTTCAAGCTCCCCTAAGTTTCGTTTCCAGCTCCCCCTTCCCTCCTGTAAGTTTCAAGCTCCCCTAAGTTTTGTTTCCAGCTCCCCCTTCCCTCCTGTAAGTTTCAAGCTCCCCTAAGTTTTGTTTCCAGCTCCCCCTTCCCTCCTGTAAGTTTCAAGCTCCCCTAAGTTTTGTTTCCAGCTCCCCCTTCCCTCCTGTAAGTTTCAAGCTCCCCTAAGTTTTGTTTCCAGCTCCCCCTTCCCTCCTGTAAGTTTCAAGCTCCCCTAAGTTTTGTTTCCAGCTCCCCCTTCCCTCCTGTAAGTTTCAAGCTCCCCTAAGTTTTGTTTCCAGCTCCCCCTTCCCTCCTGTAAGTTTCAAGCTCCCCTAAGTTTTGTTTCCAGCTCCCCCTTCCCTCCTGTAAGTTTCAAGCTCCCCTAAGTTTTGTTTCCAGCTCCCCCTTCCCTCCTGTAAGTTTCAAGCTCCCCTAAGTTTTGTTTCCAGCTCCCCCTTCCCTCCTGTAAGTTTCAAGCTCCCCTAAGTTTCATTTCCAGCTCCCACTTCCCTCCTGTAAGTTTCAAGCTCCCCTAAGTTTCATTTCCAGCTCCCACTTCCCTCCTGTAATTTTTAATCTCCCTTAAGTTTTGTTTCCAGCTCCCCCCTTCCCTCCTGTAAGTTTCACGCTCCCCTAAGTTTTGTTTCGGTACCATATTTTCTGCTGTAAAGGCGCACAAACGGTGTAACTCGAACAATGCTTTTCAATGGGAGCGCGTTTGTAAAGTCGAATCGTCGTAAGTTGAGACCGCCGTAAGTCGAGGACTACT
Organism: Garcialebias charrua; assembly: GCA_038048925.1. Taxonomy (NCBI): domain Eukaryota; kingdom Metazoa; phylum Chordata; class Actinopteri; order Cyprinodontiformes; family Rivulidae; genus Garcialebias; species Garcialebias charrua. The sequence goes on from JBBPBX010010043.1 coordinate 2,754, forward strand.
TGTACTCTATAGTTCATTCAAACAGTCTGACTAACTTACTTTTTTAAACTACAGCTAAAACTTATCCCCAATTGTGAGAAAACAGCTGTTACCAGTTCTTTGGACGACTCAGACTTTAAAAATGTATCGGCTGACATCATTGTCAGCCGATACATTTTTAAAGTCTGAGTCGTTATCAATAATGGTCAACTCTAATATGGAATGACCACCGGTCAAGGCAGTAAAGGTTTAAGTCTCAGAGTTTCTAAACCAGTTTTCCCAACCCTGGTTATTGGTGTTCTCTTTGGAGTGTGGTTTGGTGTGGTGGTAGTTGAGGGTCAACCTGAGCGCAGGCCATGAGTGCCGACGTATCGCATAGACGTCGCGATGTTTCATCAAAACAGCTACGACTCTTGTCACTTCTCAGTGCAACTTCCTTATTATGGAGGACAAGGTTCCGATCCCTCAATGCAGATTCTGCTCCATTTTACCGTCACTCGTGAACAATAAGCCCAAATACTTTAACTCCTCCTCCTAAGAAAAACCTCCCCCACCCTCCTTAGGGGCTATTTCACCCGTTTCCTGTACAGAACCATGGGGCTAATTCAATGGTATCACAACTATTATTTGTGAAATCGTAATTATGAATTTAAATTGCAAAATTATGACTTTACAACTCAAAATTATGACTTTAAATCTCAGAATTAAGACGTTTATTATTGTAATTATGACTTTAAAACTCATAATTATGACTTTTATGCCTGTAATTATGATTTTAATACTCAAAATTATGACTTTTGTTCTCATAATTATGACTTTAAATGTCGAAATTAAGGCCTTTAGAAGTCATAATTTTGACTTTAAAACTCAAAATGATGACTTTTATTCTTGTAATTGTTACTTTAAAACTGATACTTATGACTTTTCTGTCTGTAATTCTAAATTATGACTTTAAAACTCAAACTTATGACTTTAAAACGCAAAATGACTTTTATTCTTGTAATTATGACTTTAAAACTCAAAATTATGACTTTTCTGTCCATAATTATGACTTTAAAACTCAAACTTATGACTTTTATTCTTGTAATTATGACTTTAAAAATCATGATTATGACTTTTATGCCCATAATTAAGACTTTAAAACTCAAAATTATGACTTTTATTCTCATAATTATGACTTTAAAACTCGTAATTATGTATTTAAAACTCAAAATTATGACTTTTATTCTTGTAATTATGACATTAAAAATCATGATTATGACTTTTATGCCCATAATTATGACTTTAAAACTCAAAATTATGACTTTTATTCTCATAATGATGACTTTAAAACTCATAATTATGACTTTAAAATGCAAAATGACTTTTATTCTTATAATTACGACTTTAAAACTCATAATTATGTCTTTTCTGTCCATAATTATGACTTTAAAACTCAAAATTATGACTTTTCTGTCCATAATTATGACTTTAAAACTCAAACTTATGACTTTTATTCTTGTAATTATGACTTTAAAAATCATGATTATGACTTTTATGCCCATAATTAAGACTTTAAAACTCAAAATTATGACTTTTATTCTCATAATTATGACTTTAAAACTCGTAATTATGTATTTAAAACTCAAAATTATGACTTTTATTCTTGTAATTATGACATTAAAAATCATGATTATGACTTTTATGCCCATAATTATGACTTTAAAACTCAAAATTATGACTTTTATTCTCATAATGATGACTTTAAAACTCATAATTATGACTTTAAAACGCAAAATGACTTTTATTCTTATAATTACGACTTTAAAACTCATAATTATGTCTTTTCTGTCCATAATTATGACTTTAAAACTCAAAATTATGACTTTTCTGTCCATAATTATGACTTTAAAACTCAAACTTATGACTTTTATTCTTGTAATTATGACTTTAAAAATCATGATTATGACTTTTATGCCCATAATTAAGACTTTAAAACTCAAAATTATGACTTTTATTCTCATAATTATGACTTTAAAACTCGTAATTATGTATTTAAAACTCAAAATTATGACTTTTATTCTTGTAATTATGACATTAAAAATCATGATTATGACTTTTATGCCCATAATTATGACTTTAAAACTCAAAATTATGACTTTTATTCTCATAATGATGACTTTAAAACTCATAATTATGACTTTAAAACGCAAAATGACTTTTATTCTTATAATTACGACTTTAAAACTCATAATTATGTCTTTTCTGTCCATAATTATGACTTTAAAACTCAAAATTATGACTTTTCTGTCCATAATTATGACTTTAAAACTCAAACTTATGACTTTTATTCTTGTAATTATGACTTTAAAAATCATGATTATGACTTTTATGCCCATAATTAAGACTTTAAAACTCAAAATTATGACTTTTATTCTCATAATTATGACTTTAAAACTCGTAATTATGTATTTAAAACTCAAAATTATGACTTTTATTCTTGTAATTATGACATTAAAAATCATGATTATGACTTTTATGCCCATAATTATGACTTTAAAACTCAAAATTATGACTTTTATTCTCATAATGATGACTTTAAAACTCAAAATTATGACTTTTATTCTCATAATTATGACTTTAAAACTTGAAATTTTGACTTAAACTCAAAATTACGACTTTTATTCTTGTAATTATGACTTTAAACCTTGTTATTATGACTTTTATTCTTGTAATTATGACTACAACTCGTTATGACTTATGCCTATAAATACAGTACAGTATGTCTTTAATATCAAAATTATTACTTTTGTTCTTGTAATTATGACTTTAACATTCTTAATTATGACTTTTATGTCCATAATTATGACTTTAAAACTTGAAATAATCAATTAATTTTCATAATTATGACTTTAAAACTTGAAATTCTGACTTTAAAACTCAAAATTATGACTTTTATTCTTGTAATTATGACTTTAAAATGTGTTATTATGACTTATGCCCATAATTATGACTTTAATACTCAAAATTATGACTTTTGTTCTTGTAATTATGACTTTAAAACTCTTAATTATGAATTTTATTCCCATAATCATGACTTTAAAACTCGAAATAAGGAATTTATTCTCATAATTATGACTTTAAAAGTCGAAATAAAGAATTTTATTCTCACAATTATGACTTTAAAAGTCGAAATTAAGACTTCCTGTTGGGCTTTTATTTTTTCTTTCATGACGGAAATGGGCTTCGTTAGCTTTTGATTAATTTTGTTTTTATTTTGTATTCTTCTTCTTTGGTTGGATTTGTTTGCCAGTTGTAATAAGGACGCAGTGTGAACACATAATATATTATGGTAACTTTTTAAAAATGCTGATAGTGTTTAATTTAAAAATAAAAATAAAATGGTTCATGTGGTGGCGCCTGTTGCTCCCTGCTGTTCCTCTTCCGGCCACCAGGGGGCAGCGCCGCCACTCTGACGCTTTGATCTGTTTCTTTCTCCGCTGAGCTCAGAGACTTCTTCAGGTGCGAGGAGCACCGGCACAACCGTCAACCGCCAAAGAAAACCCAACAAGAAGAAGAAGAAGAAGGCACAACCGTCAGGAGTTCCACACGGAGACACAACCTGAGACAAGTCTCCGCGAGACACGAGGAGGAGGACCAGGGTGTCCTCCCCCCAGCTCCAAACCCAGGGGGAGTCACAGAGGAGGAGGAGGGAGGCGCCCCCTCCTCCTCCTCGCTCCACCGCTGGTCACCCTGATTGATCGCCAGGTGTCTTCCCGGAGGGAGCACCTCCTGCGAGGAGGACCGGACAGGAAGGAGTAGGACCGTGGGGGTCGCCACTGTGCGCCCGCGCGTGGGAAGTTCGTGGGTTGATGGGCGCATGCACACCTGCTGCGGACCGGATGAGAGCCGCAGCGCGCGCAGGGAAGATGACGCCGCGGCTCTCCATTCTTCTTCTTCTTCTTCTTCTCCTCGAGCTGCTGCTGGCGCGTGGAGCTCGGTGAGTTCTTCCTGTCATGTCCATATAAGGTCATGTTGGTGTTGTTTTTAAAAACTGTTTAAAAACTGTTTTTTAAGAGAGTCGAGCTGCATTTTTTATTTTTTTTAATAATTTTTTAATTTAATTTTTTTAATTAATTAATTTATTATTTTTATTTTATTTGAGTCGAGCCACATTTTTTAAATTTTTTAAAATAATTTTTTAATGTAATTTTTAATTTAATTCATTTATTAATTATATTATATTATATTTATTTCATTTTATTATTTTATTTTTAAGAGTCGAGAGAGACGCATTTTTTATTATTATTTTTAAATTATTTATTTATTTATTTATTTTTTATTTATTTATTTAAATTTTATTTTATTCTCGAGTCGAGCCACATTTTTATTAATATTTTTTATTATTTTTTATGTTATTTTTATTTATTTATTTATTTTATTTATTTATTATTTTATTTATTTTTAATTTTATTTTATTTTTAAGAGTCGAGCCGCATCAAGATGGCCGCCACAGCCAGCTGACGTCAGAAAACAGAAAAAATGGCTCCAGCTCGGGTGCTTTTTAAGACAATGCGCCAAAATTTGTGTGTTGGTAGTAGCCGAGCCTGATCCCTAACTTACACACTGAGCACCAACTGACAGAGTGGGATATATGTTTAAAACTCTGCCATATAAACAATTAGAATCAACTTTCTCTGTCTGTTAGCAAAATATCTCCTGAACCAGCGGATGGATTTTAATGAGACCTTCCCAAAATAACCCTTAGGTTGATGTTTACAAATCAGACCCCAATTCAAAATGGCCGCCACAGGCAACCGAACTAAGAAAACACAAAAAGGGCTGTAACTCAGCTAATTGTAAAGGTTTTTATTTATTTATTTATTTATTTATTTGTTTATTTATTTTGGTAACGTTTTTATTTTTTTATTTTTGATAATTTTTTTAATTATTTTATTTTATTATTATTTTATTTATTATTTTTTATTATTTATTATTTTTTATCTATTTTTATTTATTTATTTATTTAATTATTATTACAGTATTTTAATTTTTTTAAAGATTCGAGCCGCATCAAGATGGCCGCCACAGCTAGCTGACGTCAGAAAACAGAAAAAATGGCTCCAACTCTGGTGCTTTTTAAGTCAACGCGCCAAAATTTCTGTTGGTAGTAGCCAAGCCTGATCCCTAACTTACACACTTATCAACCAACTGACAGAGTGGGATATATAGTGTATGTTTAAAACTCTGCCGTAAACCATTAGAACCAACTTCGTCTGTCTGTTAGCAAAATATCTCCTGAACTAGCAGATAGATTTTAATGAGACCTTCCCAAAATAACCTTTAGGTTGATGTTTACAAATAATTAACTTTAGGACAGACCCCGATTCAAGATGGCCGCCACAGGCAACCGAACTAAGAAAACACAAAAATGGCTGTAACTCAGCTAATTGTAAAGAATTTTAATTTTTTTAATTTTATTTATTTAAAAAAAAAGTTTAATTAAATTTTTTGTATGTAATTTTTGTATTTTATTTTTATTTTTTATCTTTTTTATTATTATTATTTTTAATTATTATTATTATTATTATTATTATTATTATTATTATTATTATTATCATTATTATTGCTAATTGTAAAGATAGTGAGCTAAGATTTGGTGTGGTAGTAGCTGAGTATGGTCCTTGCTGCATTTCTTGAGGTCATTATTGCCTAAAACATTGGCGATAACCATGACATTCAACCCGGTATGTCTGTTAACAAAATACTGTATCTCCTGAACCAGCGGATGGATTTTAACGAGACCTACCCAAACTAACCGTTAGGTTGATGTTTACAAATAATTAACTTTTGGACCGGCCCCGATTAAAGATGGCCGCTACAGGCAGCTGATATTATAAATCACCAAAACAGCTGTAGCTCAGCCAGTTTTAAAGACATTGAGCTAAGGCTTGGTGTGGTAGTAGCTGAGCATTGTCCACAAAACATATTTACAGCACAACCCATTGCAGGTCACCGTTATGTAAAATGTTGGCAATAACTCTTACAGTCAATCGTATTTGTCTGTTAGCAAAATATCTCATGGACAACAGAATGGGTTTCAGGGAAAGTCACAGGAGGTAGTTGTTGTCTGGACACCTTCAACTGATTAACTTTAGGAGTCACCTCGATTTAAGTTGGCCACCATTGAGAAGATGTAGGTTTATTTTGTGAAGTTTTCCTAATAATCCCATTTGGTTTTTAGTTCGGACCTGTTGGATTACGGCGACGACGACGAGGATCTCCACGACACCGCCGTGAACCAGATGCTGGTCCCACGGTCGCACCAGGAGGACGCTACCCGGATACTGAACAACTTGCTGAGGGAGTACGACAAGACGCTGCGGCCAGACATCGGAGGTGAAGACGTCTTGGGTTATGTGTTTGTGTAATAACCTGGTTAGTTTGACCAAATTTGAGCTTAAACCTGTTGTGGTAGTAGCTGAGAGTCATCGCTAGCACATAACGAGGGCTACGTTCAAATTGTTGCATTAACTGTTGAAGTCAGCCTTGACTGTCAGCAGAACACCTCCTGAACCAATGGATGGATTCCAATACAATCATCGGCTGTTCTTCTGCAACGATCAACTTTAAAATGGCCGCCACAGCTAACCAACCTTAGCCAAAAGATAGCTTTAATCCCGTACTCAAACTTCAGGCAGAACTGCTATCTTTAACACCAAGTTTGATGGTTTGTTACAAAGGATTAACTTTACAACGCAACGTCTTCAGTTCCAAATATTTGGGTCACAAATTTGGTAAGAAAAGCACCAAATGTTGCAGTTTGATGAGCCAGAACCGGAGAAACCATCTGCAAAGGTTCTGAGGATTCACTCAGTTGGTTGTCTAACTGTGGTTTGAGCTCCCTGGACTCAAATCTGTGTTTGAAGTGGTAACACAGTCAGAAAAATACCACCCTCCAAAAATTTCCATACAACAAGACCTCTGTATAGCAACCATCCACGATATATTACCAGTAGGATTGAGAAGTTGTTTCTGTGTTTGAATCTTCTTTTTAAATTCCCCAAACCATGGAGTCATGTTGCCCAGTGGTGTTGAGTTCTGCTGACTGGTTGGTGTTCTAGTGGGTGGTTGGAGTCAAACAGCAGGTACTGATCTGTGTGAGTTGGTTTCCAGTAAACCTCAATGACGAAGTCTAAAGAAGTTAAGTCTGGTTCTCTGGACATTCAAAAAGCATTAAAAGCTGGTCCCCTGGACATTTTTTGAATGTCCAGAGGACCAGACTTAACTTTTTTTAGATTTTTCTACCAGGATTATTGAGCATGCATCAGGATACTCAATGACGAAGCTTCCATCTCCTTCCATGCCCACTGAAGGGTCCCAAAAAAAGGCTGCTTGTTGTTGTTAGCATTGTCTCTAGTGGACTTGATGTTGTCCACAGAGTTGACATGTCAACTACCGGTACTTCCTTGTCTTGGATTTTAACCCAGGTGTCATCTACATATCTGAACCAGAGGCTTGGTGATGATCCCTTGAAGGAGCCCAGGGCTCTCTTTTCCATTTCTTCAATGGTTCCTGGTCCTTGAGGAACACCATAGTTTATCTGTTCCAACACGCCTGTTTCAGTGATTTAATTACTTCCTCAAGCACTGCAGAAGTCTGTTAATCACCCATTTATTCAAATTAGATCTGTTGGGGGCAGGCAAACAACTAAAACATGCAGGATGGTGTTCCTCAAGGACCAGTGTTTGGAACCATTGAGGTTGGACACAATTAGTGACACCGGAAATCTCATGTCACCACCATATTTCTACCTGTTAGTAAGTGTTAAGTTCAACAACACTTAACAGGTAGAAGCATGTCATCACCTGTTAATCATTGTTGTTGAACTTTAAACAAGTCGTGGAAAGACACAAGAGGTCAAGCAGGATACAGATGTGGTCCGAGGTGAAACTGATCCTGTTGTTAAGGTTTATGCCTGAAATTCAAACCTCACAATGAAAGGGAAATGAATGAGTTCTGGTATTATTAGAATAAATGTTTTAGCAGATGAACTGTACAGCAGCTTAGAAACTTTAGAAAAAAATATTGGTGCTAAATCACCGAAAAAGTGCTATATTTTGGTAAACTAAATGTTTTTCGACTGAAAATAAAACATTATTTAGCTAAATTATAGGCATTTACCAACAGTACAGTACTTGTCAGAAAATCATATTAAAATGGTAAAACACAATGTTTTAAACTTTGCTAAAGCTTCAAATGCAGGAGACAGTGGGGAAAAAAACGAGTGTGGATAGAACTCCAGACATTTTCTTCCTTTTTACTGATCGGGCGAAAAGCAGGCGGGCGGTACGGCGTCGGAGTCTTCTCTGAATGCACTCATGATTTCTGCCGTGGTTAAGGCGCAATCACAGAGCCTCACAGCACTCACTGAATCTCTGAGCTTCTTGGAGGGCAAAAAAAAAAGCCTCTTGGCAGAGACCTGTAATCAAATGCTTATTGGTATGATTCCTGGAGTGTTCTTGTCACTGGTGGGCCACCGACCAGAGGAGGTCCAAAAGACCAGCAGAGTTTAAAGAGGTTTCAGAGTCCGGTTTCGAGAAATCGGGGTGTTTTGTTTTACCGGACTGATTGTCGGAGGACAAGTTCTGGATCAGGTTTGGGGTGATTTAACTAATAATTAAAGTGGATTTGGCAAAGACACAGTCACAGGATAATATTGGCATGAAGACAACGCCTTGTGCCAGTACGTGATACGTATCCATTTGTAGGATGTCTAGAACGGAGCAAACCAATATTTGTTCTTTTGATAAAACATTTCTTTATTCAGAAGTGATGATGTTAGGATGGCTGATCAAACCACACCGAGCGTCCACCATTTTGAGAACCGAAATAAAGGAACGAGAGACAGCCCATGGGGCTCCCTCCCATTTTTCCTTTAAATTTATTTTCCCCATTTTTGCGGCTCTAGTGGCCGATTTTTGTTCTAGAGAGTGGGGGTGAAGCGGGTCGAGAGAGAGGGGGAGACACTGCGGAACGGTCGTTGGGACCGGGATTCGTACCCGTGACGCCGCTATGAGGACTAGCCTCGAACATGGGCCGCTCTCTTAACCCCCTGCGCCATAGCAGCGGTCCCCTTCCCGTTTTTCTTAAAGAGACACACTGCTCGCTCCCTCACTATCCCTTCAGTTCACATGGTCTTATACTGCCCTCCGGTGTAGGGCTGGGCGATATGACGATATATATCGAGGGGACGATAGAAACGTGTCTATCGTGCTACTTTCCTTCTATTGTCTCTATCGTGATAAATAAAAAATAAAAAATAACTGTCGCAAAGAAGCTTCATATTGTGGTTTTGCGAGATGACGGCGCTGCTTTAAGTTTGACGCACGCGCGGGTTTGCGACACATGCTTTACGTTGTTAAACTCGAGAGCAACAGAGCCGCAGGGGCATGACGCCGGTGTCACAACAAGGAGAAAACAGCTGCGCAGGCAGCCCGAGGAAGAACTTTTACCAAAAAGAGGCAAGTACACCTCGCTGCAGCCTGCAGACGGACCACTGTCAGTCCCGGAAGTGGTACTATTGCATTTAAAAAACCTTAGGGGGCGCTATTTTCATGATCACTGAAGCGCAAGTTGAGAGGTGAAGGCCACACGATCCACAGTAGAAAACGCACGTCAGCAAAAGGTATTTTTACCTTCTTAAAACTTTTTTCACATAGTAAATAAATAAAAAAACGCTTTTCTAGATGAGGTTGAACATATAATTAACAGCTGTAAACAATTGAAATTCGTATTCTTAACAGTTTTATAGTGGTTTTTTTATCATTAAATGTTAATCTTTTTTTATATATGTTTTTGATTTGTACACCAACATTTCTGGAAAGTTTTTTAAAATAAACTACAAGCTGCCATCATAGGTGGGTGTAGTACCCTCTACTTCAATATATTTTTAGTATATAAGTCAACAAACTAATGTTAGAAGAAACCTAACATAAACAACATTTATCTGCGTGTCATGTTTATTTATGGGTTAAAATAGGTTCTTCATTCAGTAAAGTTACTCGCATTAGGTTGCATATCAACAAAATCTACTAAAAAAAGTATTAACATATGGCAAAATAGTATATGTATATATATATATATGTCAAAAGTTACAGAGTAAATGGGGAAATCTAATTAATTAGTTA
>JBBPBX010010043.1:13611-24211 GCA_038048925.1 Garcialebias charrua
ATATATTTATATGTATGTGTGTGTGCGTGTGTGTGAACCGATACCCCAATCATTTAAGAAAATTATGCTTTCTAGTTTTTATAGTGCTTAACACAGTTTAACTCAAACCCACTTGAGTATCTTACACCAAAAACATTAAAGTTTTTTTTGTTGCATTTCCTGTTTAATTCTAGTCCAGAAAAACATTCTCAAAAACTACAAACATTCACTATTTAAACCCCTCATGGACATACCGCTTAGTTTAAGTGCCTTGACAGAAAACTATATCTTCCGTGATTTTTGTCGATGGTGGACGGAGGTGGTTAATGGCCCAGTGTGATGGAAACCAAAAACTGTAGCTTGTTAGTTAGCGCGTCTGTATCGCTCGCTGCTAGCTTAGCGCTACAACAGTGCTGGCAGTTGTTGGGGGGGTGGGGGGAGTTGGTAGGCAGGGTGCTCGGCTCTGTTGACAGGGCAGGGGAAACACTGTGCTTGTTATAATTAATGTACAGGTACTAAATTATATCATAACTAATTTAGCTGGGTGATTTATTGTCTCAGAATTTATTCCGATAAACGATAATATTGTTTGAAATTTTACAATAATTAGTAATTATTGTCAAATTTAAGAAGAAATGTTGTTTGATTTTGTGTGTAGTAAATTTTTTGACCACTGGATGACAGTATAAGACTGTTTGAACTGAAGGATGGATAGTGAGGGAGCAAGCAGCGTGTCTCTTTAAGAAAACTGGGAGGGAGGCCCCTTCACGTGACACGGACTGTCTCTTCGGTTCTCAAAATGGCGGACGCTCGGTGTGATTTGAGCTCTTTAGCATTTTTCACACAAAGGTTTTAATAAAAAAATCAGTGAACAAGTTCTCAGCCTCTTTGTTTAGAGAAAAAACTTTAAACATGAAGACACAGGTTTCAACTGTGAATTTTGGAGCTTCGACAAGACTGAGGATTTTCCCAGATATCTGCCTGTTAGCTTAGTTCGTAGCTTAGCTTCTCATCTTAGCTACAGGTGGTCCCCGACTTACGACGTCATCGACATACGAGGTTTTGGACTTACGAGCTGACTTACGAACAGTAAAGTTGTACAGAACATACAGAAAATACAGCACTGGTATGTGTTTTTAGATGAAAGTGTGTTAGCTAACCGTTTGTAAACAAAGTTCTGTGCATGTTTATGAACCATTATGTACGTTTGTGTTAAAAAATTGGTGTTCGTAGTAGCGCTAGCATAAATTTTCCGACTTACGACCGAAAATCCGGACTTAAGAGCGACACGTGTTTCGTACGAATTTTCGTCTTACGAGCGACTCTTACGAACGTTGGGGACCACCTGTACTTTAGCAATACAAAAAATTTGATTTTGGACATTTAAAATTTATTTTAAAGAGAAAAGAGAAAGAGAGGGGTCAGTGAAGAGCACCGGAGTTGAACTTTTTGTCATCCAGTTTCTTCAGTAGAAAGAGAGGGACACGAAGAAACGATAAATCCGATAAATGAAAATGAGGTTGATAATTTTAGATTTTTTTCTTTAGTTTTTATTCTACTTAACGTCTTTAAGTATTTTTGAGACTACAGTACGTATATTGAGACCGCTATTTTCGAAAACAGAAGTCCGATTTTTATTTCTGCTTCTCAAAGGTCTGCAAATTAAGTTGGCCAAAACCCGCACCAGAAGTGCTACAGCTAGCTGCTGCTATCACCATTTGTACTTGAATTTACGGCAGAGCCCCCCCCCCCCCTGGCCTTTAGCTCGTCTGTCCAGAGAATTTAACTTGATTTCTCCAATCTGAGGCCTTTTCAAAGAGTTATCTCCAACAGGTAAGATAGTCATTGTTCACATGGTCTCCACATAACCCCACTTCCAATGATATGAACTGGTGTTTAAAGGCAGATTTTTTATATGAACAGAAACGTCTTAATCTACAAAAAACAGTAGCAAAATTTTGATGAGATCCAGACGATGAACTTCAGCATCACCCACGAAACGCTAACGTCGGCGCAGGGTCGCGCCGGGCGGCGTGAGCGTGCACGGCCGAGGCGAGCGCGGTCGTGAGATGCAGCTGAGTCAACGACAGATCTGGGACGGTGAAAGAACTCAGCTGGGAGCACGTCTCGCAGGAAAGAACGCTGACGCAGTAACGAGCACGGGAGAGCGTGGCTCGTTTCCCCACAAACACCTGGATTTATTCTGTCACACACACACATTATGGACTAAATCAAACGGCGCTTTTCTGTTTGTCGCTTTATGCAAATGTTTGTGAGCTGCCGGCTGCGGAGCCAAAATACAGACTGTTCAAGCAACGCGTCGGCTGTTTGTGGCCCTCAGCTCAGTTTCTGCTGCCTCACTTCAGGCCTGACCTACATCTCACCGGTCTAAGATTCAAATGAAGGACACACAAAAATATAATGACTAAGTTCATGCTCAAACTTTAAAGCAGAAAGGAGCTGAAAGAAGCATAAAAAGTAATAATGAGAAGAAAGCAGCACAAAAGGCAGAAATTAGCACAAAAAAAATCGCTAAAATGAGCAGAAAATTATTAAAAAGTAGATTAAAACGTTGATTTTACTATATTAAATGTGAAAGAGCAGAAAAAGAAACGCCAAAGTTCATGCTCAGTAATCCCAAGTATAAAATCCAACAATGTTCAGTCAGGTCATCTGGACGGTTTCTTTTTTTTTTTTTTCTGAGATGTTTTGTTCTTCATTCAAAGGACTTCGTCAATCCGAGAAGCCACCAAACAAAACTGATTGCCACAAATAGCATACTGCAATATGGAGTTTGTTGTCTGTGGCAATCAGTTTTGTTTGGTGGCTTCTCGGATTGACGAAGTCCTTTGGATGAAAGGCAATATGTCCTTTGAATGAAGTCCTTTGGATGAAGTACGAAACGTACTTTGGATAAAATCCTTTGGATGAGGTCCTTTGAATGAAGGATGAAACGTCCTTTAGATGAAGTGCTTTGGATGAAGGACAAAACATCCTTTGGATGAAGGACAAAACATCCTTTGGATGAAGGACAAAACATCCTTTGGATGAAGGATGAAACATCTTTTGGAAGAAGTCCTTTAGGTGAAGGAAAAAAGGTCTTGGATGAAGTACCTCAGATGAAGTCCTTTGGATGAAGGACAAAACATCCTTTGGATGAAGTCCTTTGGCTGAAGTATTTTGGATGAAAGACTAAATGTCCTTTGGATGAAGTAAGAAACGTCCTTTGGATGAAGTCCTTTGGATGAAGTCCTTTGGATGAAGTATGAAAGGTCCTTTGGATAAAGTCCTTTGGATGAAGGACAAAACATCATTTGGATGAAGTACCTTGGATAAAGTCATTTGGATGAAGGACAAAACATCCTTTGGATGAAGTACCTTGGATAAAGTCATTTGGATGAAGGACAAAACATCCTTTGGATGAAGTACCTTGGATAAAGTCCTTTGGATGAAGGACAAAACATCCTTTGGATGAAGTACCTTGGATAAAGTCCTTTGGATGAAGGACAAAACATCCTTTGGATGAAGTTCCTCGATAAAGTCCTTTGGATGAAGGACAAAACATCCTTTGGATGAAGTTCCTCGATAAAGTCCTTTGGATGAAGGACAAAACATCCTTTGGATGAAGTCCTTTGGCTGAAGGATGGAACATCTTTTGGATGAAGTCCTTTGGATGAAGTCTTTTGATGGACAAAATGTCCTTTGGATGAAGTCCTTTGGATGAAGGATGGAACATCTTTTGGATGAAGTCCTTTGGATGAAGTCTTTTGATGGACAAAATATCCTTTGGATGAAGGATGAAACATCTTTTGGATGAAGTCCTTTGGATGAAGGATGAAACATATTTTTGATGAAGTCCTTTGGATGAAGGACAAAATGTATTGGATGAAGTCCTTTGGATGAAGGACAAAATGTCTTGTATGAAGTCCTTTGGATGAAGGACAAAATGTCTTGGATGAAGTCCTTTGGATGAAGGACAAAATGTCTTGGATGAAGTACTTCTGATAAAGTCCTTTGGATGAAGGACAAAACATCTTTTGGATGAAGTCCTTTGGATGAAGTCTTTTGATGGACAAAATGTCCTTTGAATGAAGTCCTTTGGATGAAGGATGAAACGTCTCAGGAAAAAAAAAGAAAGAAAAAGAAACGTCCAGGTGACCTGATTGAACATTGTTGGATTTTAAACCTGGATTATTGAGCATGAACTTTGGTGTTTTGAACCACTTTGGTGTGGCTGTCTCAGAGGAGTTGACGAGAGAGAGGGCGGGCCCCAGAGGCCATTTTAGCACCAGAAAACAATTTATTCTACTATGGAGTGTGCTGGTTGTGGGAATCAGTTTTGTTTGGTGGCTTCTCGGATTGAGGAAGTCCTTTGGATGAAGGATGAAACATCTCACCAAAAAAAAAAAAAAAAAGATCTGTCCAGATGACCTGACTGAACACTGTTGGAGCAGAAAGAAGCAGAAACATAGCTGATAAAGCTGAAATAAGCAGCTGAGCAGCTTTAAAAATTTCAAAAATTTGAACAAAACAAACTGAAATTAACAGAAAATGTTGAATTTAGCAGAAACATTTTTAAAACAAAGCTGAACATAGTGGAAAGAGGCTGAAAGAAGCTTAAATGTTGACATTGTTATAATCACAAAATACCAAAATTAGAAGGGAAAAAATGGCAGAAAAAGAACTAAATTTATTTAAATCAATGCAGTCTACTCTAACAAACCTGGTTCCATTAGGACCCGATGACGTCACAATTCCCCATTCGTTCCAGCACCTTGAGTTTCCTTTCTCTGCTTGTTTGTGTCCTCTCTTACCGTTGTGATCGCCCGTCTGAAATCAGCATTAGTGGACGTGCCGCTCAGTTCTTTTTCCGTATTTGCTTTTGTTCCAACAAGCTGGGGCTGTGTACAATCGGTCCTGGCACAACTATTAATTTCAGCAAAATACGTTCAGCGATAAGCAAGTTAGCTCTTGTAAAGGCAGTTACATGATGCTTTCATGGTAATGGATAGTTAAGGATGGACTTGTAAAAAAAAAAAGGGGGGAGAATGTTAGAAATTCCTTAGTGATTTTCTAGTAGAACTTAAATCACTTTATGTATTCATTTATTTATCCCTTATGATGCTGGTGATTGTTGGTCGTTTGTTTACGTCATTGGTTGGGGGTCACATTGGACACAAAAGCTATTTAGACTTTTAATACTCTAATGTTGACCAAGAACTCAGGGGTAGCTTGTGTTGCCAGTCGAACTCAAGGGGATAACCAAATGTGTTGCTCAGACATGCAAGGGATCCTGATTTCATGGTGCAAATGTTGAGATGCCAAATATTAATTTATGATTCCAGTACAAGTATAGTAACACCAAGGCCACATTGTACATTCTCTATAGTGCAGAGTGATCCCTCACCTATCGCGAGGGTTACGTTCCAGAGACCCCCACGGTAGATGAAAATCCACAAAGTAACAGACTTATATTAATTGTATTATTTATACAGATTTAAGGCTCTATAAACCCTTCCCACACTCCTACAAACCTTTCCCACTCTTTTTTTTTTACCTAAGACCTGAACTCTTGTATATGTGGATGCCAGGTCTTAGGAGGTTAAATACTTTAGCGATGGCAATGAAGACGATGATGATGAAAGGAATGTACAGTATTGCACAGCAGGTACAGTACACACCATAAAAAATGGGTTAAAAAACCCACAATACAGTGAAGCCGCAAGAAGTGACCCGCAATATAGCAAGGGACGCAAAAAAAGCTTCAACTGTAAATTTTCAAACATCGTAAGTGTTTTCAATGAGGTACTTTGTTATAAACATAAGTCAGTCATTATCCAAGGACTGTGTGCAAGTTTACCATTACCTTTAACTTTCTAATTGTCTGGTTATATCACCTTGGAACCTTTTTTAAAACGAGTCAAAACAAGAATCAGTTCCGCAGCACTGAAGCGAAACTTGACAAATCCAAGGTACTACAGCAGAGCAGGGTTATTATCTCAGTGCCCTGCTTTGTTTCCCTCCTGTCTCTTCCAGGGTTGTGAGTCTAATCTTCTTATTAGGTGGGTGACTGGTCCACTTGTGTGGTGGGGTGTGGAAACATAAAGGCAACTTGGGTTTCCCTCAAGCAGAACAAGTGTTAAGCTGGACTTTAATTGATAAGAAGCAGTGTGCGTTGATGAAGATGTGTTGCCTTTGTGTCCCTTTTTTCTTTGGGTCCAGGGTGTGATCACTGGGTGATCCTGGAGGACTGCGCTAAGCCATGTCCGTGTCCTCAACAGGGAATCAAGGTCAATGCATGCTAAAGTGGATGGCTTTGTTTGAGAACGCATTCAGACTTTGGCTGATTCAGAGACTGTAATTACAGTTAGTTTAGAATACATGAGTTCTCCAACAAATTTAAAAGACACATTTAAGACAGACTGGAGTCTTTGAGTTCATAGAAAACCAAGAGAAGCTTTGAAAACGTGGTCAGAAAGTGTTGGTTGCCACATGCACAGTTCTGCCGAGATTATTACTGTACTCCCTAAAGCACCATCAGTTTAGCAGTCCTCAGAGGATAATAGCCCACTTCCTGTTTTGTTGTTTCCATTTTGAACCCAATCTTGGTTTGAGTGCTTTCAATAAAGTAGACGAGAAGCAAACAATGAAGAAACGGCACCAAACTTTTCTTATAGTCCGTAGAAAACATCGGCAGATTAAAGGGTTCAGTTGATGATTAGATGTTTTCCGGGGGATGGCTTGTGTGGCGTGGCAGAAACAGGATCCGTCAGTTCTAGTAGGAATAAAAGAACAGGCTTAAAGTCGGGTATTCTTCTCCCTTCAAGGTGTAATGGCAGTTGTGCAGTTTAGGAGCTCATTACCAGCATTCAGAAAGCAGTAGTCCCTCCAGCGTAACTTATCCCTGAGCTTTGCTGAAGGTCTTCAAATATAGACAAACAGTCCGTATTTCTGGATTTTCAAAGGTGTGCCGGCCATCTCTGGAAAAACTGCTCAGAAAAAGAAAAACAGCACAAGTCTTGGACCCTCTGGCACAGCTATTTACTTACTTTGTGTTACTTTACTATTGTTTTACTTTAATTTGTCATTTTGGAACGTTGATCTGGGGAATACATAGCACCTGACTTAACCATTTTCTATCAGCAAGTCAGAAAACAAGACAACTGTCACGCTCTTGACCTGGCTGTTCTTAGCTTTATGAGCATGTATGCATTTCCCACTTTACGTTTCTAATAGAAGTTGAATGTGTGAGTGGTATAATGAAACACAAACTGAGAAAATGAAAAACTACAATAATAAATAAAGTGCTATGTGTTGTCATCATTGTATGTTCCCATACATAATACTGCAGCCGTAGGGATTTTTTAAGTAACCTCTGACTTTCCAAGTTGATATTCTAAGGAAAAATAATATTCCATTGGATTGTTTGAACTTGGAACTGGAAATGGGCATTGATTTTTTTGAATATTAGTTGTTAAAATGTATGAATTCAAAAAAATATTGTGACTGTCGTTTTAATAAACTTCTATGGGGCTTTATTTCATGGCACCTGGTGGTAAGAGTAGTGGCAGTGCACCAAGTGGTAGTCTAACCATCCAAGTGCTTTTCCAGATGGGTTGTATTTGTTGGAGCTGCATAATTATGAGAAAACAAATTTTCACTTGGAATTGCACTGAATGTGCACTATGTTTGTTGTCACATTTTGTCTATTTGATAGCAGCAATTCTCTTCGGACCCCATTGCACAAAGAGGTAATAGGAAATACAACCCGTCTGTTCGTCTGTGCACGTTGTGGGCATGATAACTTGAGGAAAGAAAGTGAGGTATAGACTTCCATTTTTGATTGGATCTAGGTGTAAGAAATGTTGCTTTTGAAAATTGGGTTGCCAGGTCACAATCCAAGATGGCCACCACCATATACTGTATATAAACCAACCACAGTGTTTACCCTAGATCAGCTCTCTTTGCAGAGCACGCGTCGTAATTATATATATTTTTTGTCGACAGGGGTACAAGATGGTCATGTCTTTGTTTGTTGCCCGCCTGCTAGCTTAGTGCTATATTGCTACCGGTTTTTATATGGGAGGGGGAGCAGAGCAGAACGTCAGTAGCATTTTTCTAGCGCATTTGTATTGTGTCCCGTGCTATATCAATACCGATAGTTGTCGATGGGGGAGGGGGTGTTCGGTAGGCAGGGTGATCAGATCCACTCAGATCAATGAGGAATGTTTGACTTCCAGTTTTTTGTTGCTTAAATGTATTCATTCAACCTTTATTTAGGCAGGTTAATCCCATTGAGCCTCGAGGACTCATTTACAAGAGAGACCTGGTTTCAACAAAGAATGATGACAACAGCAACAGTAGAATTTCCTTGAACAATCAACAATAGACAATCATAAGAGAGAAATACAGTTTTATTTTAACAAGTTAAAACAAAGATGTCAAAGTAGCAGAACAGACAGATTATAAGGTAGATGTAGAAAATCAAAAACAGGAACATGTCGGCATTGGTTTTTGCCAGGATTCCAACAGATTCTTAAAGCCATTTAGAGAGGTCAAGGTCGAGAGCTTTAGATCTTTTTGTAAGATATTCCAGGAAGCAGGAGCGGAGTAGGAGAAGGCCTTTTTGCCAAGCTCAGTCCTCACTGAGGGAACACTGCAGGTAATCATGTCCTGAGAGCGCACACTGTAGCTGCACTCACAGAGACATGTAGGAGGAGATGTATGAGGGCAGCAGACCAAGAAGTGATTTAAAGATGAAAATGTACCAGTGGAAGAGTCTGCGTGAGGTTAATGATGTCCAGTTAACCAGTGAATACAGGGTGCAGTGGTGGGTACGATAATCACAGCCAGTTATGAATCTTAGTGCACCATGATAGACAACATCCAACATCTGCAGGGTGCTTGTAGGAGCATTCATGTAGAGAATGTCACCGTAATCAATGGAGGGAAGGAAAGTCACAGATACAAGGCGTTTCCTAACATTCAGTGTTAGACATGATCTGTTTCTGAAAAAGAAACCCAGTTTAACTTTCAGTTTCTTTACTAGGTTTTCCACGTGGAGTTTAAAAGAGAGATGTGAATCGACCAGGATACCCAAATATTTATAGGAATCAACAAACTCAATAGGGACACCATTTGAGGATAAAATCAGAGGAAGATCTGCTGGGACCGACTTCCTGTTGGGAAAAAAACATCCCTTTGGTTTTATCAGCATTTGAACAGATTAAGAAGTATTAATGTTTTTCTGACTAAATCTTTATCAATTTTTAAGTTAAGAATTAATGCTTAATGCAACACTTGTGAGAAAAAACATTTTAGTTCAAGCTGAAAGGGAGTTAGGCAAATAATATGTTTCCATGCATCTCACAGCCAAGTTTGTGAGATGTTGACGAGCACAGCTCAGCAATTTAGTGTCAGGCTGACTTTTTAGTGAGGCAGCTTTTGCTTTGAAGACACTGATTATGTGGAAGAGGTACGGGCCCTACTCTTTTTCACATATAACTTTGTCTTTATTGGCAAAAGATGTAACAATCTAGTCAAAATAACAAATGTTATCCCTCACCCGTGCCTTGCACCGACTCACACAAAAACATGTTTGTGTTAAGATGAGAGTGAAGTCATTATAGACACGCACGCACACGCACCACGCATACACATTCACACACCTCAAAGGTATAAAATAAGGAGGCGCTCGGATGGATTTCCGAGGTCTACCGAGGGTTTGATCAACGCCCGGTTTTGCATTGAAGAACATCTCCCACTGAACGAAGCGGCCTCCTCGTTTGCATTCAACGGTGAGGGATTCTGATCTTTTATTTCAATGCCTTTTTCTGAGTGTGTGTGAAAGCTTGAAGGCTTTGCTGTTGTTCGTGGCGGGGTTTAAAATTGATGCTTAACCCTAGCAAATAACAGTATGTGTATCTGAACATGTATGTTTTTACTTTTTCTGTCACAAGACTTCTTTAATAAATATTCATTATTTTTAATTAAGTCTGTTTGTTTTCTTCCAAACCAGTAAGCGTGCCCACCTTTCACGGACTGACAAAGATGTTAAAACATTAACTATTTGGGGTTGATCTGAAATTTCATAAAGCATTAACATTAATTATTTGGGGTTGATCTTAAATTTCTTAAAACAGCATTTTAGGACAAGTTTGAGACGGAACAAATCTGACTGGATGATGTCAAAAGCGGATTGCAGTAACTGGAAAGCCTTAGCAACTGTTTAGCTCGGCAGTAAACAACTGTGTCATCAGCATAGAAATGTAAGGATGCGTCACGGATGCTCTGACCTACATTACCTATGTAGATTGTAAAGAGGGTTGGTCCTAAGACTGAGCCTTGTGGTACACCATTGTTGACTGTTAATACCAACGCTGTGACCCTCAATGGTACTTTCCTTTTTTCACACCTTTGACCTTCATCCCGAAACGGATGAGAGAGGCTGCGCTGAAGAACATGTCATGTGTTCTGAATAAGCAGCAGCTTTACACACTCTCCATCTCGGGTTGGCTGTGCATACATAATCACGCTGTATTGGTAACAACTGGTGCAATGTTAATAAAAGCTCTTGAATCTTGAATCTTAAATAACTGGAAGAAGTACCGTTATGTTGAAC
>JBBPBX010010043.1:37765-47784 GCA_038048925.1 Garcialebias charrua
GTTGCAGTTTAATTAGATACCTACAGATATGGCACTTGTGTATATCTGCAGTTTTAATGAATGACTCTGTTCTAAACCGTAGGTGAAGTGAACAATGTGGAGCTGTAGCTAAGAAGCTTACAGCTGGCAATATTTTTCTTACCAGCAACAACAACAACAAACTAAGCATGGGATAATCACTTCTTAGAAGTAGACAAATGTGATTAGAAATGTGTTTTCCCCTGGGCCTTGCAATCAATTTGCTTCTTGCTGGGTTGTTCGGCTTTGTCTCGTCTGGACCAGAATCGCCTCGAAGCCGTACGGAAGTCATTCTCCATGGCCTCTCCGAACTCCTCCCACGCCCGAGTTTTTGCCTCAGCAACCACCCGAGCCGCATGCCGCTTGGACTGTCGGTACCTATCTGCTGCTTCCGGGGTCCCACAGGCCAAAAAGGCCCAATAGGACTCCTTCTTCAGCCTGACAGCATCCCTCACCGCCGGTGTCCACCACCGGGTTCGAGGGTTGCCACCACGACAGGCACCAACAACCTTGCGGCCACAACTCTGATAAGCTGCCTCGACAATAGAGGCGCGGAACATGGCCCACTCGGACTCAATGTCCCCCGCCTCCCTCGGAACGTGTTCAAAGCTCTCCCGGAGGTGGGAGTTAAAGCTCCGTCTTACGGGAGACTCTGCCAGACGTTCCCAGCAGACCCTCACAATACGTTTGGGTCTGCCAGGTCTGACCGGCATCCTCCCCCACCATCGGAGCCAACTCACCACCAGGTAGTGGTCAGTTGACAGCTCCGCCCCTCTCTTCACCCGAGTGTCCAGGACATGCGGCCGCAGATCAGATGAGACGACAACAAAGTCGATCATTGAACTGCGACCTAGGGTGTCCTGGTGCCAAGAGCACATATGTACACCCTTATGCCTGAACATGGTGTTCGTTATGGACAATCCATGACGAGCACAGAAGTCCAACAACAAAACACCACTCGGGTTCAGATCAGGGGGGCCGTTCCTCCCAACCACACCCCTCCAGGTCTCACTGTCATTGCCCACGTGAGCGTTGAAGTCCCCCAGCAGAACAAGGGAGTCCCCAGGAGGCGCACTCTCCAATACCCCCTCCAAGGACTCCAAAAAGGGTGGGTAATCTGCGCTGCCGTTTGGCGCATAGGCACAAACAACAGTCAGAGCCCGTCCCCCCACACGTAGGCGAAGGGAGGCTACCCTCTCGTTCACCGGGGTGAACCCCAACGTACAGGCACCAAGATGGGGGGCAACAAGTATGCCCACTCCTGCTCGGCACCTCTCACCAGGGGCAACTCCAGAGTAGAAGAGTGTCCAACCCCTCTCAAGGAAACTGGTTCCAGAGCCAGAGCCATGCGTTGAGGTGAGTCCAACTATTTCTAGCCGGAACCTCTCAACCTCACACACTAGCTCAGGCTCCTTCCCCACCAGAGAGGTGACATTCCATGTCCCAATGGCCAGCTTCTGTAGCCGAGGATCAGACCGCCAGGGTCCCCGCCCTCGGCCACCACCCATCCCACATTGCACCCGACCCCTTTGGCCCCTCCCATAGGTGGTGAGCCCATGGGAAGGGGGACCCACGTCTCCTCTTCGGGCTGTGCCCGGCCGAGCTCCATGGGTGAAAGCCCGGCCACCAGGCGCTCGCCAACGTGCCCCACCTCCGGGCCTGGCTCCAGAGTGGGGCCCCGGTGACCCGCGTCCGGGCGAGGGAACATTTTGTCCATTTATTGTACTCATCATTGGGGTCTTCGGGCTGCACTTTGTCTGGTCCCTCACCTAGGACCTGTCTGCCTTGGGTGACCCTACTAGGGGCATGAAGCCCCTGACAGCATAGCTCCTAGGATCATTGGGACACTCAAACCCCCTCCACCACGGTAAGGTGGCAGCCCTGGTTTAGAGTGATAAGATGTTTTTTTTTTAGATTTTAAGGGGTTTGAGACAGTAATTTTAATCATCTAATTCCTTTAATTACCATACCATTTTATTTATAAAGCACTTTAAACAGTGACAGGGCCAACCAAAGTGCTGTACAAACAGAAACAAACAGGCAGAGCACAGAGCAACATGTAACATAGTGTAAAATCAAAACATTGAAACAAAATAATAGCAGATAATAGCCTAATGACTAACACAGTGTGATGCATTCAACATAGATCATACAGTATTGTAATGATGATCATTGTTCTGCTTTGTTGTTGTTTTTCACGTTCATAAACCTTTATTGATGGAATGCGTATCACGCGCCTCCTTGCATGTCAGAGTTTTACACTGAAATCATCTTGCTGTTTGTTGAAAGTTGACAGAGTTGTAGGTGTTTTGGTCAAAACTTGAAAATAACAATATGCAGAATCTCAAGTGATATTGTGAGTGTTGTGAATGGATTTTAGCTACTACCATATCAAAGTTTAGCTCAGTTTGTAAAATTGACTGAGTTAAAGCCGTTATGTGTTGCATGATGTTGGTTAACTGTGGCAGCCACATTCAACTGCATTGACTCCAAAAGTTATTCAGTTGTAGACAGATATCCAGTGATTACTTGATAA
This sequence comes from Garcialebias charrua, assembly GCA_038048925.1. Lineage (NCBI taxonomy): Eukaryota > Metazoa > Chordata > Actinopteri > Cyprinodontiformes > Rivulidae > Garcialebias > Garcialebias charrua. The sequence goes on from JBBPBX010010043.1 coordinate 40,320, forward strand.
AAATCCATTCAGTTATTAATATGATATTTTGCTAACAGACAAATAGAATTAACTCCAAGAGGTAATTTCTGTTTTAAGCAAATGTCTTGCATAATTATTAGTAAATGACTCTCAGCAACTACACCAAATCTGAAACCAATATCTATAAAACTGACTGATTTGTAGCCATCTCATGTTTTTTTTAAAGTCGAGTGGCTGTGGTGGACGCCTTGAACTGAGTTGGCTCCATAAGTTAATTAGTTGTAAAAGTACATAAAATGATTACTTCCTGAAAGTTTCAATAAACGAGGGTAAACGGGGTAAACGAGGAGGTATCGAGGCAAGGCTAGCAGCTAGCCCACACAAGCCGGCTATTCCATCCATGGTTTTGGCTAACGTACGCTCCTTGGACAACAAACTGGATTATATTTGCCTGCTACGAACGACACAAAAGACTGTGAGAGACTGTTGTGTGTTTGTGTTCATGGAAACGTGGCTTAACAACAACGTTCCGGACCACGCCATTCAACTTGAGCAGCTAACATGCTACAGAGCGGACCGTGCTCTCAACGTGGGAGGTAAGACACGGGGAGGGGGGCTCTGTGTTTACATCAACAACACATGGTGTCTGGATGCTGCTGTGGTCCACAAACACTGCTCACCTTTAGTGGAGTTTATGACTATTAAATGCAGACCGTTCTATTTACCGAGGGAATTTACAGCTGTTATAATCGTTGCTGTATATATTCCTCCAAACTCTAGCAGCAAAGTTAAGGCCGAGATACACTTGAGCGTTCTCACGATACGCCTATACGCAACGTACGTACGTCAAGGCAAAAGCGTAGCCCCGCGTAGCCCCTCAGGGCACATACGCGCAAAGCTTTTTTTTTACGTCCGCGTGCGCGATGCGCGGTGTCTGACCATAAACTTCCCCGGCGCCGGACTGTTTTGTATGTTACACAAATGAAATAAATTCCCCTTCTTTATCGCTGATCGGGCCTTTTCTTTTGTTTTTTTGCCTAAAGTCAAGTAATCACTTCTTCCTCCGTTCACTCCATGAATGAAATGAATGAATTCAGGTCCTACCTGGGTGCGCGATGTTTTAAATATCCCTGGTGGGCTGTGTGCTGCAGGAAAAGCACTCCCTGTTATTATTTTTATTTCTGAGAGAACTTTTTATAACATATATAGTAGAAACACCGCATCAGAACACCGCCGCGGTCTTCAGCGAGCTACATGAGCTGAGCTGTCAATCATTTCAGTAGGCGTGTCAGCAAGTGACCAATCAGCGAGCTCAGTTGAGTCCCCTCCGTGCGCAGCTGCTCATATTACAACAAGGAGAACGCGAGCGTTTGAAAGCTGATAGTTTCTGAAGTATAGCAGCAAAACACATGCGCACAAAATGTGCGCGTAGAGTGGCGTACCTGAGGACGCTCAAGTGTATCTCGGCCTTTAGAGGTGAGGCACTAAAGGGTCCAATAGACCTGAGCGTCCTACCTGGACGCCACTCTACGCGCGCATTCTGTGCGCATGCGTTCGCTGTTATAGCTCTTCTTTTTTTTTTTAAATGCTCGCATTTTCGCTCCAAATCCTTGTACTGTGAGCAGCTCCAGCTGTCCCCTCTGCACAAACTGAGGTCGCTGATTGGTCACTTGCTGAACACTTGAGAACTCATCATGAAAGCCCGCTGCCCGTTCTGCTGCGGTGTTTCTACTTTATATGTTATAAAAAGTTATAAGAAATAAAAATAATAACAGGGAGCGCTTTTCCTGCAGCTCACCGCCCACCAGGAAATATATAAAACCTCCCGCAGCCAGGTAGGACCTGAATTCATTCATTTCAGTCATCGAGTGAACGGAGGAAGAAGCGATTACTTGACTTTTGGCAAAAAAACAAAAGAAAAGGCCCGATCAGCGATAAAGAAGAGGAATTTAATTCATTTGTGTAACATACAAAACAGTCCGGCGCCGGGGAAGTTTATGGTCAGACACCGCTCAAGCGTACGCGGTCGTAAAAAAAGAGCTTTGCGCGTTTGTGCCCGAGGGGCTACGCGGGGGCTACGCTTTTGCCACAGCGTACGTCGTACAGAGGCGTATAGGGAGGACCAGGGGTGTTCAGACTTTTTCAGCATGCAAGCTACTTTTGAAATGATCAAGTTAAAGTGATCTACCTACTATAAGGCCCCGTTTACACGAAAACAACCTGTGGAAACATTAGTGATTTTTCAATATTTATTGGGGGTAATAAACCAAAAATACGCTGGTTTACAGGAAAAATGCTGTAGTTTTCATGTCAGTCGGGTTGCCAGATAAGAAATTATGAACTACAGTATAGTTCATAATCTCTCAGACCTGGTTTAAGAGAATGAGGGTTGTGAATGGCTGCCTTGTATGTCAATCAAGTGACAGGATGTTTGATAGGCTGACAATTATTTTTTTTGTCATGCTACGATCTACCAGTACTACCTCAGAGATCTACCAGTAGATCGCGATCTACCTAATGAGCACCCCTGGGGAGGACGCTGAGGTCTATTGGAGGCTTAAATGAACTACAGTATATGTGCACATCAGTGAGCAGCAAACAGCCCACCCTGATGCATTTTTCCTCATGGCTGGTGATTTCAACCAAGTAGATTTAAAGAGTGTATTTCCAAAAACGTACAGAAACATAAACTTTCCAACAAGAGGCAAAAATACACTGGACCAAGTCTACACCACCATGAAAGCAGCTTACAAGGCCCTCCCCCTCCCCAACATCGGTGCTTCTGATCATATCTGTGTCTTGCTAAAACCAGCTTACAGACCACTGGTGAAAGTCACAAAACCAGTTCGCAAGCAGATACGAGTGTGGCCAGAGGGGTCTTCAGAGGCACTCCAGGACTGTTTTGACACCACAGATTGGAGTATGTTCAAGGAAGCTGCTACCACAAACAACAACACATGTCTCCAGGAGTACTCAGACACTGTATGTTCATACATCACAAAATGCATTGATGATGTTACCAACCTCAAGACCATCACTGTTCGGGCAAATCAGAAGCCATGGCTGACAGCAGAGGTTTACAGACTCCTGAGAGCCAGGAATGCTGCCTTCACAGCGGGAGATCAGGTGGGCCTGAGGACAGCCAGAAACAACCTGGCCCGGGGCATCAGAAAGGCCAAGAAGCAGTATTCCAGGAAAATAGCTCACCGCTTCAAGGACAGCAAGGACACACGGAGTCTGTGGCAGGGAATACAGACCATCACTAACTACAAACCATCCCCCCAGACCTGTGACAGCACAACCTCCACGCTGAATGAACTGAATGACTTCTTTGCTCGGTTTGAGGCATGTAACAGCACACCTGCACAAAAACTCCCCCCCTCTCCTGATGGCCAGGTGCTGGTGCTGTCCTCAGACAGCGTAAAGCGATCATTCATCAAGATCAACGCCCGGAAAGCTTCTGGTCCTGACAACATACCTGGTCGTGTGCTGAAGGACTGTGCAGGGGAACTCGCAGCGGTCTTCACAGACATCTTTAACATCTCGCTGAGTCAGGCCATCGTCCCCACCTGTTTCAAAGCCACAACCATCATACCTGTCCCAAAGAAGGCAACGCCCTCCTGCCTCAATGACTATCGTCCGGTAGCACTCACCCCCATCCTGATGAAGTGCTTCGAACGGCTAGTCATGAAAAACATCAAATCTGTCCTCCCTGCCTCCCTGGATCCCTTCCAATTTGCATATCGGTCTAATCGCTCAACCGACGATGCCATCTCCTCTGCCCTCCACACAGCTCTCACACATCTGGACACGAAAGACTCTTATGTTAGAATGCTGTTCATTGACTTCAGCTCGGCATTCAACACCATCATCCCCCAACAGCTCATCCTTAAACTGGACAGTCTGGGGCTGAACACCTCAATGTGTAACTGGCTGCTAGACTTCCTGACCGGGAGACCACAGGCAGTACGGGTCGGGAATAACACATCCAGCACCATCACATTGAATACAGGAGCCCCACAAGGATGTGTGCTGAGCCCCCTTCTATTCACCCTGCTAACACACGACTGCACACCATCATACAGCTCCAACCACTTCATCAAGTTTGCGGACGACACAACAGTGGTGGGTCTCATCAGCAACAACGATGAGACGGACTACAGGGATGAGGTGAGCCGCCTGGCCTTGTGGTGCGGACACAACAATCTCACTCTCAACGTGGAGAAGACAAAAGAGATTGTTGTGGACTTCAGGAAGAGGGATGCCCAACATGCCCCTCTGACCATCAACAACACCACAGTGGAGAGAGTGGACAGCACCAAGTTCCTGGGAGTGCACGTCTCAGAGGACCTGTCCTGGAGCAGGAACACTGCATCACTGGCCAAGAAGGCTCACCAGCGCCTCTACTTTCTCCGCAAGCTGAAAAGAGCTGGAGCTCCAACCCCCATCATGTGCACCTTCTACAGGGGCGCCATAGAAAGTGTCCTGACCAGCTGCATCACGGTGTGGTTTGGTGCATGTACTGCATCCTGCCGAAAGAGCCTCCAGCGTATAGTGAGAGCAGCTGAGAAGATTGTCGGCACCTCCTTGCCCTCACTACAGGACTTACACAGCAACCACCTCACTCGGAAAGCCCTCTGCATGGCAGGTGATCCCACACACCCACTACACAGCTGCTTCAGCCTGTTGCCATCAGGGAGGAGACTGAGGAGTCTCCAGGCTCGAACCAGCAGACTGAGAGACAGCTCTGTTCATCAGGCAGTCAGGATGCTAAACTCTCTGCCTGCTCTGCCCTCCCTCCCCCTTGTACTGCCTTAATCACAAAAAACTTTCACACATTACCACACAACACAAAGTTTTTAACACTGGACTCTGTGTCATCAATACGGGTCATTCACTCAACTCACGGTCATGTGCTCATTCAGTTTGCACTACTTCTCATATTTGCACTAATGTTTGTATTACATTACTGCCTATAGTCATACTACTGTTTACATTTACTGTTTACATTTATTACTACTGTTTACATTTATTACTACTGTTTACATCTAGACTTTTTATATCTACACTACTGCTGATATACAGTATATATTCTTTTTACTAGCCTTATTGCATAATGCCACTTTATCTCTATACCAATATCAAATACCTCATACATATACTGTGTACATTAACCTCATATGCTGCTTTGTCACTCTTTACAAATGTCAAATGCCAGAACCTTCATTTATTTTATAGATATACTTTTTATACTTTATACTTCGGGACAGTATTACACTCTATTTCATTTTATGATTATGTTTATTAAATGTTGGTGTTTTTGGTCTTGGTGAAACTTTTTATACTTTGATACTACTATGGAAAACTACTATGCAAAAAACTCAGGACAGTATTATACTCTATTTCATTTTATGATTATGGTTATTAAATGTTGGTGTTTTTGGTGTTGGTGAAACTTTTTATACTTTTATACTACTATGAAAAACTACTATGAAAAAACTCAGGACAGTACTAAACTTTTATTTCTTTTTATGCTTGTTTATTAATGTTTTAGTGTTTTAGTGTTTAAATGTTTACTGTTGCACCGAGGGACTGAGAGAGAAATGCAATTTCAATCCTGTGTATGTCCTGTACATATTGCAGTTTTGATAATAAAGTTGACTTTCTTTGACTTTGAATCCCTCTGGTGGTTCATGAAACATTTTACTAACACGACTTTGTGACCACATTTCAAACAACGTTTTTGCAGTCAGTGCTCAGAATGTATGTTGAGGATCAGTGTAAGCTACTACCATGCCAAACTTTAGCTCAGCATCTGTAAAACTGACTGATGAGCTTTAGCTTGATTTGCATTTCCAAAAATCACTTGGCTGTGGCAGCCATCTTGAATTGGGTTAACTCATGAAGTTCAGCACATCCAGTGATTACTTTCAAAATGAGTATCCTCTGACTTGGACTTTTGGAAGCAGGCAGTAATTAAGTAGATCTTTAAAAAATCTAATTAGTTTTGACTTTTTAAGGCTGTGATATTACTTTTAATGTTATGCACACAAATTAATAAATGCAGCCCTGTCAGCTGTTCTGTAACGACATAATAATGAATAAAATAAGAATCATGCTCACACATCTGATGGTACATTCCTGTCACACTCTCTGCAGTTTTATTTCTCTTTCTGTCTCTTATTCGCAGTGGCCTTACTCTTCATCATTTTATTGGTTCTACGTCGGCGGAAGGATGGAGATGGAGAGCTGACGATCGCCCGAGCCCCACTGCTTGGCAAAGAGCGGCCTCAGGGACGATACTACGGCCTGCCCTGTGACACAGAGCCGGTGTACGCCGGCTGGTGAAACGCCAAAACAAGAAAACTGCAGAGAAGACCGACAGTTAAATCCTCAACCTCTGCCTTTGGAGCACTTTCACAGTTCACCAGCTTTTAAATAAGTTATATTTGGAAATAGTATTGACAAAAAGAGTTAAATTATAGGAATTCTTATAGTCCAACATTGTCACACTTGCACAAGCTCTTTTGTAAAGTTTTTATTTGTGTAAACCAAACGGTCTCATCATGGTGAAACTCTTTTAAAAGCACTTTTATATGGTGTCATTTTTTTCTTGCAGATTAAAAAATAATGTTTGAGTTTAGCTAAGTTTATTTTGCATTCAAGTGCATCAGTTAACAAGTGTTGCTGTGTATTGAATAAAGTGTAAATAGTGGTCAATGCCCTTCATTATTTAGTGTTTCATTATGTTGCTTGAACTGTTTGCTTAATAATGTTCATCTGCTTTTTTAATGTCACATTTGTATGTTTTACAATAAAATATAATTCATACTTTTAACTCTTGTGATAATATTAAGATTTTATGCAACTAATAAACTCAAAAAAGCACATTTCAGTTCATATTTGTCCAACAAACTTCCCTAGATTTACTAGGCTATTTATTGTTTTGGAGTGGATTTTACACGAATCCTCGCTTACTATTATTAAGCCAATACTTCTTGAGATTAGAAAAACAGATTTACAACCCAACAAATAAACCATTCAAAACTGAGATTATACTCATTACAGATAAGAATACTTCTGTTTTCTGAGAAAAGATAAACTAGCACTAACACTGTTGTCTGCGGTGCGTGGATTCTATGACAAGTCAGCCGAGCCTTCCCATTGCAAAATTCACATTCAACAGAAGCTCTAAAGTTTACCAGATTAAAAAACAAAATTAAAAGTCACTCTTTGGTTTTCGTCCCACAGCAGTGAATGTTTTTTTCCCTCACATTCCAGTCGCTCATGTAAACATCCAACAGGAGACTGTGACAAATGGCATAACTCAAGATCAGATAAACATGTGTGCAAAGCATAAAAGACACATTTTCACTCTCATACTGGAATGCAAAATAGATTTATGTAACTATAACAAAGTTCTTCCTGTAATAAGTAATTAGCCTTGAATCATTTAATATGCTGGTGAAGATTCTCAGTCGTCCATAGATTTAATCTCAAAAAA
>JBBPBX010010044.1:8363-48222 GCA_038048925.1 Garcialebias charrua
TATATATATATATATAAAATTGTATATCAAATACAGTATATGATATTCAGTACAAAAAAGGAATCTGCTGATGTTACAATTAATATTGAGGGTGTGGAAATCTGCAGTTAGTGTAATAAAGTTTCTGGGGGTCATTATTGATGACAAACTGACGTGGAAGCATCATATCAATTCTGTCAAGAAAAGGATAGCTAAATCAATTGCTGTTCTCTATAAAGTTAGGAAATTGTTAGAGGATAGAGCTCTGTACTTATTGTACAACACAATTATTGTCCCGCACATAATTTACTGAGTTGAAGTTTGGGGTAAAGCATGTAAGACATTTACCAAGCCGGTTTTTGTCCTACAGAAAAGAGCCATAAGAATAATCACTGAGAAACATTATTGTCACCCATCTAGTGTTTTATTTCATAAATTGAAGTTATTAAAATTCCATGACTTAGTGGATTACAATATTTTTTCAGTTATGTACAAAGCTCATATAAATGAATTACCACCGAATATTCTAACACACTTTCTTAAACGTTAAAGCTGCTATAATTTAAAGGGAATTGAGATTTTTGTGAGACCGTAATTTAGAACTAGTTTAAGGGGTCGGTCAACCTCAATCCAAGGAATTAGATTGTGGAACAATTTGGAAGCTGAAATTAAAAATGCAAAATCAATATCTTCATTTAAGAATATGATTAAAAATTGCAAATATATATATATAATAGTTTATCTTGTCTAGTTTCAATTTTGATAATCACATGTGTTGTTCCTTCTTGTTTTCTTGACTTATTATTATCATTATTGCATATTTTTTCTCCTTTTTTCTTGTTGCTTATTGAAGGTTTTCTGTTTGAATTGATTTGTTCTGTACAATGGTGGCAGATAGAATAAGATACTCTCTTCATTCTGCCACCCTTCATTTTAAATTTATATTGTATGTCTTGAGTTATGTGACTATCAAATGCTGTATTTATTTTTATTTGAAATGAATAAATAAATAAAAGAAAAAGAAAAAGAAAATAAAAACCAGTAAGGGGGGTTATCTTCATAAGCCTGTTATATTTATATATTTAAATAAAGCATCCTGCTGGGAGGGAGGCATTAGGCCACGAGGAAGCAGCTGCAGGGTGTGTGATCTACAACGTGTTGGTTTGACCTTCAAGCATCACTGAAGCTTAATTCTGCTGGATCTGGAGTCGATGCCTCTGTATCACTGCCCAGATGGCAGAAGGGCGGACAAGCCGAGGCTCTGATGGGTCTTTCTCTAGTTTCATTAATTCTGAAACAAAACCAGGTGAAGTCCTCTTTAAAACACAGAGAGTATTAAAAACACCCTCTTTTGGTGGAGGACTTGGAGGATCCCAGCTCAGCAGATGTTGGGATTAGAACCAGAGGAGAAGAGGTTGAACAGTGAGAGCAGGGAGGATCAGGGGACGTGACAGCTGAAGCTGCTGGATCATAGACAGTCAGATTAACTACAGACCAGTGGATTTGTTCATGTGATCCCAGGAAAAGTCCACACGTCGGAGCACTCGGCGCTCTGACAGGTGCACACGTGCATCCTCTCAACGTGCAAACATCTTCTATAGAAGACAGAAGCATCTTTACCTTTCTGGATCCCGTACCCTGCCTGGCCATAAATCCATGAAATGACTCGAGCTCCACCGGCAGCTGCCATCACTCATCCTCAGACGCTAAGCTGCAAGAAATTGTGTTTTTATCCACAGCAGGGGGAAGAATGTGGAATCATTCTGTGGCTACAACACGAAGACGTTGGATCAAAGTATCCTGATGATTAGGGATGGGGCCAATCCGATCCAGTATCGGTATCCGATACCAACATAATTTAAGTATCGGGTATCGGATCCAGCCTGCTGATATGTCCAATCCAGCTTCTAAGTGCACTTGTGTTCCATCACATACTGTGACTGCCTTAACATTGTGTGAGTTAAACCCAATGAAGACACTCTTGGACCTCACAACATGAAACACCCAAACTTTAACAGCACACAAGAGGCAGGTCTACCACACACATGTCCTTCTCTCTCATGGTTCAGCTGGAAAAACTAAAAAACCGCTAAGCATGATGGGAAAGACAACACAGCCCAATCCCCTTAACCACTAAGAGAGTGGATTTTGTTGTCTTTCCCATCATGCTTAGCGTTTTTTTAGTTTTCAAGCTTTAGTGCAGCTGGAAAACTAAAATACCGCTAAGCATGATGGGAAAGACAACAAAATCCACTCTCTTAGTGGTTAAGGGAGTGGGTTGTGTTGTCTTTCCCATCATGCTTAGCTGTTTTTTTTTTCCCAGCTGAACCATGAGTGAGAAGGACATGTGTGTGGTAGACCTGCCTCTTGTGTGCTGTTCAATTTTGTGAGTTTCCTGTTGTAAGTCTCAAAAGCATCTTCATTGGGTTTATCTCACACAGTATTAAATGAAAATTTCATTATACAGATTCATGTACCTAAACAGTATCGGTCGATACCCAATTTTAAGTATCGAATCGGAAGTGAGAAATTGGTATTGATGCATCCCTACTGATGATGATTAATAATCTATGTAGAAAACCTAACAAGGTGGAGTCAGATCATCTGGACGGATTATTCTTGGTGAAACATTTTGTCTTTTATCCAAAGGACTTCTTCAGTCTGAGGAGCTGCAACAAACCCCGTCTTATAAGCAGCACCTTCTCATGGATCAACCAGTTTGTCGTTGACATCCAGAACTAGCTGTTCACATGATGGAGGACCATCGGCCTAACGACCGATCGTTAGTGCTAAATGCTACCGTATTTTCCGGCAAAAAAGTCGCTCCGCCCTATATGTCGCATTAGTCAAATATGTCCAATAAATTGGAAAAATCCATAAATACAGTATGTCGCATGCATTATGCGTCACCGCTGACGCGTTGCGTATGTTACGCGTCACCACCCTGCTGCATATGGCAGCCACAGTAGCGTGCTTGGAAAGACTTTAACAAGATTAACACGGTAAAAACAATTATTTGTTTGCTGAAAATTATAGTAAAGATGTGTCTTAACTTTTCCGTTCCTTAATAAATACACGTATTTGTCAAAACAGCTGGATTTAAAAAGTAGTTTCGCTATGTGCACCCGCACGGGTAGGACCAATGTATTTCTTTAAAATTTAGCAAGATAAACACGTTACTGTTGCACCGAGGGACTGAGAGAGAAACGCAATTTCGGTCCTGTGTATGTCCTGTACATATTGCAGTTCTGACAATAAAGTTGACTTTGACTTTGACTTTGACTTTGACATTATAGCAAAATTGTTTCTGAGCTTAACTATTCCTTAATAAATTCACGTAATGTTCAAATCAGCTGGATTTAAATTGTTTTGCTTTGACGTCTTCCAAACGGTCACGCGCGCTGCGAAAATAAATTATAAATAAATCGAATTTTCGCCCAAACATCTCCTAAAGCTAAAACATTGTAAATGTTCATCCAGAGATTACTTTCTGTAAGTTTCATCAAAATCTGTTGTGAGGTTCATGAGCTATTTTGCTAACAAATACTAGTTCAGTCCTCCAGATTTCAGGAGGCCGGGCTGCGACAGAGTGAGTCCGAGCAGAGGAGGCTTTTTTCGGACACGTGAGCTGGGAACGGTCGGTGGACCCTAGCGGCCGAAAGTGGTACTGCTCCATTTTTTTCATCAGAATGAATGGAAACAGTCATATCTAAGTTTAAAAACACATATTTTTTTTATTGGCTTTTAACCCAGAGTGAGTTTGCATCTCTGTTTTAATGTTGTTTCCTTTTACTTGTGATGTTTTGATTATTTATATGATTGTTTTTATAGCTTTGTGCCTGTTTTGTTCTTGTACAGCACTTCGGACGGCTGATGTTGTATTTTTAAGTGGTTTAGAAATGAACTGGTATGGTATGGTAAGCCAAAAATTGATCTAAAAATATGGGAAAAAAATCCATAAATATGTTGCTTCGCCCCATAAGTCGCAGGACATGAAAATTAGTAAAAAAAAAACTGTGAATTATAGGTTGGAAAATACGGTAAGTTCTAAGTGATTCTTGCTATTCACATGGGGCTGAGTAAGCAATAACAGCACTGGACACAGAGGCTCCGCCCCCGTTTAACAATGGACGGGTTCTCTCAAATGAAAATGCCACATCTTTTGAAAGTAATGGGTCAACCATGCTGCCAAAGACTGTGCCCCGCATGTTTTAACAAAAAACAAAAAAAACAAAAACGTTTTATTTTCACAATAAAAGTGTTTTCTGTTCCTTTCACTGTTAGCTCTGAACAATCTTTTCCATCAATGTTTCCTTTTCTGTCTTAACAAATTCACGATTTTGATTTGGGCTGGTATAGAGCTGAGCATCAGCTCTGAAACATCTGCATTTTGGTATTTTACTCCAAACGTAAACAAGCAAGATTCTTCTTGTGCTTTTAGAAGGTAATAAAAGAAAAGGAACGGTTGGAGGATTCATCCTCATCATAAACTCTAAAGAGCCGTCGTTTATTTCAATCCTAACGATCTCCTCCAACCCTCAGAGTGACGCAGATGTTCGGAGCGTCGTGTAAAAACTCGACGACTGCAGTCGAGCGTTCACCAGCTTTTGTTTCTGCTCCGCTTGGCAGCGGGACGGTTTTTGTCTCGGAGCTCTTGATGCATGTTAACCTCTAAATGAGTCTGAGGCAGCGGAACGTCTCATTACTGTCGACGAGACGAGGCGCGTGCACGTCCCTCAGCAGGGACGGTGACAGGAGGCAGTAATTAACAAGGTGTAAAACGTTCTATTTAGTGCCCTAAAAGAATTACAATGACAAAAAAAAAAAACTTTTCTTTCAAGCCGGTACTAGTTGAGACAATGTTTTTCAATTTCTAGCTAAATATTTTACTACTGAGTCAGTTTGAGGACTTTTATTCTGGATGAAATGTGATCAGGGCCATTAACTTCCTGTTAGTGATCATGATTGACAGCAGCTGTTTTAGTTTGTCTGTATGAAAAATATTTGTTTTGTTGAGCAACAAGTCAGAACAAGTCCAGGAAATTCAATGATGAGTGGAAATGAGTTCAGGTGTTCAAGAGCAACCGGTATGGCAAGCAGTTTGTGTATTTATTCAACGATCCTGTACGTCAAGCTTCATTTTCACCAACTCGTTCACAGCTAATCTGCTCTAGCTGCACACTTGGTTACACTGGTTCTGCTAAGGATTGCACTGTTTAAACAAGAAGTTAAGCAAAGGAGCCAAAACTGAAAGTTATGCACCATAACTCATGTTCCCTGAAGGAAGGGAACGAGGTGCAACATACTTGCTATGGGAATTGCGCCCCCGCGAGATTACCTGAAGGAATACAATCACGCCTTTACGGCTAGGGCCCCACCCTCTGGGTATTTAAGCGACTGACGCCCATCCATCTTTCTCCAAAATTGCACTTCACCGAGCTTTCAGCATTGAAAAGGGCCAGATAGGTTGCACCTTGTTCCCTTCCTTCAGGGAACACGAGTTATGGTGCATAACTTTCAGTTCCCTTATCAGTCAGTCACTCAATGCAACATAATTGCTATGGGAACGTAATTCATTCACGCCCTTGAAATGCTCAGTAAAATGCATGCTAGTGTGAACGTCTGCCCTTGACCAGCAGCATCTCAAGGCTACTTTCTACTGTGTGTTGGAAAGAAATGCCTGAGTGACGTCACACGCAGTAACATCCAAACTGTAATGCATTGCAAAAGTGTTTAATGAGTTCCAGTTCGCAGCAGCACAAATGACTGCAACTGGTACACCCTTGAATAGTGACCACGAAGTGGCCAAGCCCCTAGTCGAGTGAGCGTGCACTTCAGAGGGTAGCTGTTGACCTTTGCTACCGTACGCCCTTTTAATGGCATCAGTCACCCAATGTGAAAGGCATTGTTTTGATAGGGCCTTTCCGGTAGCAGGTGCTACAAAGCACACGAACAGTTGATTTGTTTTTCTCCATTCGGCTGTTCTCTGCATGTAAGTGCATCAAGCTCTCACGGGGCAGAGAGCCTTCAGCATTTCCTGTTCCTGAGTGAGGATAGGAGCAGGTAGGAAGGAGGAGAGATCAAAGTCTAGACTCCTATGGTTCAAAGTCAAGACCTTGGGGATGTATGCAAGATTTGGCCATAGGGTGACCTTTGACCCGTCAGGGGCAAATCTGGTACACATTGGATGTACAGACAATGCATGGAGGTCACCCACGCGTTTTGCCGAGTAAAGTGCCAAGAGTAGAGTGGTTTTATAACAAGTCTATCTTAACCTCGCTCAGTGGCTCAAATTGAGGATCACATAGAGCCCCCAAGACCAGGCTAAGATCCCAACCAGGGGTCAAGATCCTGCTGGGTGGTTTTGTCCTAAGCACGCCCTTCATAAATCTTATTATGATGGGATGCGCACCAGGTGTCTTTCAGGAGAAGCGGTCTGCCCCTCTGACAGGAGAAGCGGTCTGCCCCTCTGACACGCACGCTGTCGGATACATGATGGACTCGTGGGGACAGTGGCAACCTATGTGTTTGACCGTCTTGTCTGTCGAAGACGTGGAAGATTTGTGGATTATTGGGATATTGGTGGCAGCTGCTCTGTTTTTTGGCGTCAGCGGAGCTGTCTGCTACTGGAAGCTCAGGAAGACTTCGGCGGCTATCAGCGCGCTGGCCAAACTTCCTGATCAGCAAGATTCTCTGATCCGGGCTGTGAGCTCCTCATCCCAGCTGTTGTACGAACTGAACCGCACGATGGGAGCGGCGGTAGACCACCGCGGACCTGCGGTGCGCTTTGGAACTCGTTTACAGCCGCCCGGCCTCAATCAGGGCACAGATGGGGGTTCGTAGCTCGGAACCTCATATGATTCGGCGATTTTGGACCTGAACAGCACCTGGACTTGGAAGGCTGCAGTCAAAAAGAACACTGTGGCCTGGATTGAAGATAAACAAAAGACTATCTAATCTGGTTTCTGCACACGACCTTGAAAAGAAGGCTGTCTGGAAACTATTCTCCTGGAGTGAAGCTGAGAGACCTTGCTGACCCCCCCCCCCAGAGATCTCTGTGGGTGTGCTCGGAGGCGCCAAGCTGAACAACTGCTGAACTGTGCTATCTGAATGTTGCTCACAGACTCTTTGATCTCCTTGCATGTCGTCAACAGTGTTGGGGTAGTTACCCAAAATAAGTAATTAGTTACACATTACTAGTTACTTTTTAAAAAAGTAACATATTACACTACTTAGTTACTCAGTTCTGAAAGTAACTTAGTTACATTACTTTTGGATTACTCTAATACTGTACCTGAGATTTAACCTGTATTAATTTTTATCTTTCAATAATGATATTAGAGATCTTTTTGACACTCATTTTTGATGAAAAAGTAAAACAGCAGTGCAACATAACAAGCACAATGCATTTGTAAATGTGCCATTCAAAAGGTATGACAATATCAATGACAATATCAAAATGTAAAACTTCTGTTTAAAAAAAATAAAACAGAACAGACAGGTTTACAAGAAATCTAAAATAACTACCTATCAGCCTCTTTCAAACCAGTTATGTGATCACAATCTGACAGGCTTACCTTTGTGCTTGACGGATTTTTCATGCTGACGGACATCGTTCCTTCCCCCATGAGAGAGAGACACTAAAGTCGCGGTTACAAATCTTAAAAAACGCGTAATAAACTTTAGGAAAGTAAATTCGCTGTCCCATTTTTCAACATATTTACACGAAGTCTTAACTTTTTTGGCAGGGACGCGTCCTCTCTCGTTACATCCATCTCTATGTGTTTTTCCGGGTTTGTTCTCGAGTCTCGACCGCGCCAGCCCCAACATCGCGAGAACTGCCACCGAGGCTTACTGCAGGTGGCAGTTCTCGCGAGGCTAGTGACAGAGGCCGTATGTCTATGTACCTTTATATGTCTATGTACGTTGACGTATAACGTTCCTACGTCATCGCGTACGTCTTTGTTTTCCCCACGTGACAGTCTGCTCCATAGATATCTATATATAATGTCTATGGTCCGCTCCGTCGTCCTCGTCGTACCACAACTATTCTCCGAAAGGTAAATAAATAAAACTATTCTCCGAAAGGTCCTGATTGTAACGCAAGTAACGAATGTAAGGTTTTGTTAGTAACTGTAATATATTACAGGCATTTTCAAAGTAGTGCGTTACACTACTACGTTACTGCAAAATGTAATGTGATTACTGTAACGCGTTACTAAGTAACGCGTTACACCCAACACTGGTCGTCAAACTGCAACAATGTCTTGTCTGGATGTGCTTAATGCTGATAGAGTTTTTGGGACTTTATCATAGAGTGTCTTAAGGCAATCTTTGATAGATTCCTTTTTTGAATATCACAAATGATACCTATTGTGTTTTCCTTTTTTCCATATCTGATTTGACCTTCATCCCGAGACGGATGAGAGAGGCCGCACTGAAGAACATGTCATGTGTTTGAATATGCAACAGCTTTACATTCTCTCCCTCTTCTGGACGACTGTGTATACATTATGACGTTGTATTGGTGAGAATTGGTGCAATGTTAATAAAAGCTCTTAATAAAAGCTCTTGTGTCCTATGTCCCCAGCCTTCGTGACAGGCTGAAATAGCTGATAGGAAAACTTTAATCGTTGAGAAAGAACAACCTTTTTCCAGTAAGTCCTGAAGGAAAATCAGGAGCTGAGCCAGGTCGCATGAGTAAGAAATAATATTTCTTTCTGTGCACCAAGCTTCAAAAATATGCCACCTCTGTGCGTAGAGACTGTGTTGACATAGCACGAGCATTTTGTATGGTTTTTACCACATTTTCCGACAGGCCTGACGCCATCAGCTTGTTCTTTTCTGCCAACAAGCTGAAAATTTTAACAGTTCTCGGCCTAGGCAGCGAGACTACTTCTTCTGGTGACATAGTTTGACCCTGAAGAAGAGCAGTTGGTGTATCCAGTTCCCCTCCAGGGGCCCTGGAAGCCGTGACCCCTTGAAGGTCAACCAAGTTTGGGAGAAAGCCTTTTTGTTGATGTGCTACCAGGTGCTCTGACCGAGAGTGATCGAGGGCAGATGCAACCTGTCATCTTTATTAGACAGAAGTGGAGCAGAATGTCTGTTTTCTCTCTCCTTGTTTCGAGTCATGGGACTGAGAAGCTACGAGTTTTGTAAACGAGCAGATCTTCTGACCCCAATCTGTTTCCTGGATGGGTCCAGTTTACTGGTCCTTGGCCGAGCGTTGGAACAAGACAAACCAGCCAGGGTCTGTGTTTCACCCGTTGGGGGGATATTGTTTAAGAGCAGAGCTGAACCAGCACAGTGAGAAAGGTCACGTGCTGCGGGATCACTGCTTGGACATTGCGTGTCACTCATTAATAATAAAGGGACAGCTACAACGTGAGAATGTGGAGATGATTCTTTGTGCTTGGCAGACTTTAAATTGTTTGGTGATAGAGAGCCCAGTTCCCTTCGAATAACAGGAAGAGGAATCTGATTCAGCTCTGATTTGTTTTAACACACAACAGCCTGAACACAATTTATTTTGTGAACGTGTGAAGCCTGTGGTTGCCTGTGGTCATCTGACGTGCCCCCCCCCCCGTCATTAGATTATGTCGGCGCGTCTCCCTTAGGCGTGGACATGTCACGTGTTTGCTTGGTTAGTGTATTGGCCGCCCCGTCGTTCACAATGGAGCGGGAGCTGGAGCACGTGACCCCCTCACCTGTCTCCATGAGGGGTAGGGGACCTGCTTGCAGACGCCTCTGTGCCTGTTCGCTACAGACGGAGCAGAGGCACCCTGCCAGGGTTCATTGATTAGGCTAACACCCCGTGAGCCGTGAGGGAGAGGGGGGGAAACGGCCCCCTCCCTTTATGATGGCTGGTAGGCCAGAGGGACCTGTTCTGCTGAAGTTACTTGTGTTTTGTTGTTGTTTGTTTTTGTTGTTGTTTTCTTTGGAGTCAATAAAACAGAGGGGGTGTTTTTTTAGCTTTATTCGTGCTTAAGTGTAATGACATGTTTTTTTTTGAGTCAATAAAACAGAGGGGCTGTTTTTTTTAGCTTTATTCGTGCTTAAGTGTAATGACATGTTTGATTTTATGTCACTTACAGCAGGAAAAACATGATTTGTGTATGCAACAGAGTTACCAGCTATTTGTACCGTGCTACAAATAAAGTCTGGACATGAACGGATCATTCCCCGTACCGCTTGGGCGAGTGACCGTGTAAAGTCAAGACTTGAACCTGGTTCATCAGGCACGCTTTTGTCTGTTGTCCCGGTTCGCCGAGGGGGCCCTGTGTCTGACCGCCTGGCGGGGGACAAACCTGTTTTTAATCCATGCGTGCTCGGTACAAGGTGGGCCCGACGGTGGTCTTTGCCAATGCTCATCCTCGTAGGCTGGCCGCTTCTGCAGTGGGGCACGCGTTGCAGAGTGGTGTCGAGGTTGCGTAGGTCTGCCTCTAGCAGACTCCCTGGGGGAGGACGAAGCTTCTCTTGGGAATGTCCACCCGGAGAGCTTTGGCCTGTTTGCGCCTTTGGTCCAGCTTGGTCTGAATTCGCTCCAAAGCTTTTCCAAATAATCCCGTCGGTTCTATCGAGTGGTGGAGAAAAGGCACCTTTTGTCCCTCGGGAAGATCCGTTAAAGTCATCCACAGATGGCGTATCGCGATGACCACTTCCGCCATGCCTCTGCCTTGAGCAACAGTGGCTGTCCCCATCATGCGGAGCATGAAGTCTGTCACCCTGCGGGCTTCATCCAGCAAGTCGGTGGCAACCTGCTTGTCCGTCGTTACCTGGAGCTGTTGCAGCTTTTCAGCTAGGTAAGCCTACATCAATGCGGACGCGTTCATGGCGCGTGCCGCGAGTCCCTAAGCTCTGTAGCATTTCTCGAGAAGAGAAGCTGAGGCTCAACAAGATTTGCTGGGAAGAGTTGGTTTTGTCCCGGATGACTTGGGAGCCAGGTGAGACGCCAGTGTGTCCTCAATTTGAGGCACGTTAGCTATTCCCACCTCATCCATCCCGTCAACTTCGAGGAACTGTGAGAGCGGTAAGAGCATGGGAGCTCTGGGCTGAGGCCAGGTGCGAGTTAGTTCTGTGAGGAAGTCCGGGAACACGGGCATCCTTTGCCTCATAGCGGCCTGCTGCTTTGAGTAAAAATAGTTTCCTGCCAGCCTCGTGACCTGTTGACGAGGTGGAGGCTCTGGCCATGGGATGTGCAATGCGTCCGTTGCTCTGTGACACAGGTCGAACAGAGCAGGGATGGAAAAGTCAGTTTCCGGGAGCACAGGTACCGGGGTCTGGGAAAGGTCTTCTCCCTGTTCCTCCAGTTCAACGCCTGCATCCTCCACGGAAAATTTGCCTGAGGTTGAAATCGAGATCTCGTCCTCGTTCATCATGCCTCGAGTGTCAAATTCGACTGTTAAATCCACCATAGGAGCCAGCATGTCAGGGCTGTCACCCCATTCGACTCGTGTGCTGTCTTGTAGAGCCATGTTCTCGAGCTCTGGCGTGGGAGTGAGGGGCTCAGTGGTGTCCGCATCCGCTGGCACAGTTGGGGCGCCCATGGCCTTGGCGACGAGGTCAACCCGGTGCCGCAGCACCGCATCCAGCATCTGGCTGCAGTGTGGGCAAAAGTCGGGCGTATCCAGCGCTATTTTTGCGTGTAACATTCCCAGGTAGACTGGACAGACCTCATGGGTGTCAGTCGCCACGAGGGAGAAACCGCATCCGCTAGGACAGGCGCGCGAAGTTGGGCTCGCTGTCCTGCTGGTTTTCCTCGGAAGTCTTGTCTGTCGCTTTCCTTTCTCCGGAGGCATGTCCGAGATAAGGCGAGCGAGTCCTTCCAGAATTATTTTTCTTTTAATTTGTTTAGACGTCTCCTCCGTCGTGTCGCTTTCGCTGGCTAGCCCGCTACGAATTAGCAGGGGTAGCGGTTGTGACGCAGTTAGCGCCGTCGAGCGAAGCAGTCTGTGGAGAGAGGAGAAGAAAATACTTTGGGGTTAAGAGAAAATGTGAAAATTCGCTAGTCCAGCAGTACGCAGGAATAATTCTCTGTGCCCTCTGTGTAGGAGCAAGCTCACCTCTGGTTGAGCGATGAAGCAACAGAGAAGTCCCGCAAAGAGAGGTAGTTCAGGTTTAAGCGAGGTGAAGGGCAAAAAAGAGAAAGATGGATGGGCGTCAGTCGCTTAAATACCTAGAGGGCGGGGCCTCTGGCGTTGACGCCCTAGCCGCAAAGGCGTGATTGTATTCCTTCAGGTAATCGCGTGGGGGCGCAATTCCCATAGCAAGTATGTTGCACCGAGTGACTGACTGATAAGGGAACTTAACCAAGAGTTGAACTAGTGCACCAAACCGTTAAAAGTAGTGCAAACAGATTTCCCTCCGGTGACAAAGTGTCTGTCGGTCTAGTTCAGGGGTGTCAAACTCATTTTGATCTGGGGGCCGCATACAGCTTAATCTGATCTCAAGTGGGCCAGACCAGTAAACTCATTCCAACATTACATAGATGAACAGTAAGTCCACTTTTTTCATTGTATTAGTGCAAAGAAGAAATAAATTATAAAAATCTTTACATTAAATGAATTGTCCTTTTACACTTTTACTCAGTTTAACATTTATTTAAGATTTAAAACACATTAAAAAACTGATCATTGTGATTGCACAACGTTTTAAAACATTTAGTCAACAAACAGTTTTATAGGAAGAAGTCAATTTTTCTTGAAAAATCCGACACTCTGTGTCCACTTTTCTCTTTTTGGACAAGGACATTCCGCTGATGAGGGTGCCCAACTGTCCGTTCCAATAGAAAAAGCGGGTAAAGCCATAGATATCCTATATAAGCACGGGTAAAGCGATTGAACTGACTAAAACACAGCGCCTCTGGGTCCTAGAGGCACTGTGTTTGAGTAGGACAACATAGCAACTGACTAAAACACAGCGCCTTTAGCGGACAACATAGGAACTGCAGATTTTTAAGAAAGTAACGTTTATTCTTTTTTTTAATAATTGAGATTTATCCTCGGGCCGACTCAACCCCCTGGCGGGCCGTATGTTTGACACCCCTGGTCTAGTTGGAAGCTAGTGGGCAAAAAAAATAAAAAATAAAAAAAAATAAGATGGTGCAGACCAAAAGCCAGGCCTTCAGGCCGGACTAAAACCTGCAGCTAAATGACAAATGTCTTCTGGAGAAAAGCTTGACGGTCAGACGACAGAACGGTTGAGCTGCTTGAAGAGAAGAAATGTGTTTGAGTCAAGATGAGGCTTCAAATGTGAGAACACTAAGAGCTGTCAAGCATGGCGGTGGTGGCATCATGCTGGGGTAGGAAAACACTGAAAACTCTTCAGCTCAAATCCACAACTGAATCATCCTATTGGAACAGCCGATGTGTCCAAGACCCAAGCACTTCAGAACCGGCTCTTGACTGGGTGCAGTCGGCTAACATTGAGCTTCTGGAACAGCCTTCAAAGCCTCGACCTGAACCCAATCTGAAAATCTGTGGACTAATTTAGTACCAGCTGCGTACCAGGACACCAATCAGTTCAAATATACTCTGCAACTTCTGCCAAGGAGACGACGAGCGCTCAGATATGAGACAGAATTCTACCACAGACTCGTTGGAGACAAAAGGCCTGAAGTCCCGCTGACACTGGCTGAGGGACATTTAACCAGTTATTACCAACTAGTTAAACATATGTTATAGATGCATACGAGCCTGGATTACTGAAAACCCACAGAATATTTTAACTTTTGTACTTGTACCTAATTCTTGGTTCATCCTCCATCATCCCACCCTGGAAACAGAACCATTCACATCAAGTGGATCAGGAAAAACCCGGTTTAATGCGAGGAGCGGCGTCTAGTTCGTTTCAGTACCTTTGTCGCTGAAGTCGTCGACCAGGACAATCTCTGCGACGAGTTGTGGAGGCGAGCGGTTGAGCACGCTGTGGACCGTCCTCAGCAGCGACGACCAGCCCTCGTTGTGGAACGGGATGATGATGCTGGTGTTGGGCAGCCTCTCTGCGTACAGCTTCTGTTTGCAGCTGCGGAGACACAGTTTTCATTCATTCAACCTTTATTTAGACAGATAAGTCACATTGAGCCTCGAAGACTCATTTACAAGTGAGATCTGCTTAGACAGACAAAAAGTGATGAAATTAGACACATTTAGGAAATGGAGGCAAAAAAATTCCTATTAAAACCTTTCTTCTTGCCTGAGAAAAAATATTATAATATTAAAAACATCTCGCACAGATAAGCATATAGTGACATAGACATTCTGCATGGGGGGGAGACACTGAGAACGATGAGCAATGTTCATAGAAGCTCTCAAGGGCACTGTAAGAGTTCTGATAAAGATGGAATAATCAGCCAGCTCCCTCTGATGAGATCCGGTCGGGGGATGGCCAAGGTCAACGCTAATGAGGATCCAAGAGTCCTGAAATTATGACAGAATGTTTATTCAGCTGGTTTACTCTGGTTGACGGTGGAGTTCCCTGATGGGTGGGGGTGAGCGTCAGATTACATGTCCTCCAGGAGAATTCAGATAAGGTGGCCTTCGTCAGCCGGGGGAGTCAGAATTAGATAAACACACAGTTGTTTTGGGTACAGGCAGAACATAATGACATCTGCCTTGAGTCTGTGTTGGTCCAAAAACGGTTCGGAAAATTTCCAAATTATGTGGCCACACACCGATGGAACGTACCTGTGTAAAAATCCCAGAGATCTGATCCATTCTGCCCAAGGCAACTGAGTCTGGGTACACAGGCAAGAACCAAGCCATCACAAAGGCAAGCAGCGTGATCAGGTCCCAATTTGCTGCAGACAACTTCCTTAATTGTAGATAAAACCAGCAACCAGCTGAATCCAAAAAGCAGGAACCAGTTATCGTAAATCCAATTAAATATGCGTCCTTTAGATCCACAGATGACAGCAGAGATAGACACTTCATCAAGTCTTCAAGTCGATGATATATCCAGCTGTGTGTATGCCAACAGGGCAAGTCGGCTCGCCTAAAGCCTGTCTTCTCTTTGAAGAAATGTTATCAAATTGTGTAGAGGACCAACTGACTGAATAAGTCCATAGTTTTTTGTTCGGAAGATTTTGTAGAAGAGAGGCTCAAGAATCAGTTTCACAGACAGACAGAGCAGCAAAGCAAAGTGGCGTGGGAGGGGGAGCGTCTGTCCTCGGCAGAAGCAAGTAAATAACAATAAAGTTATTATAAACACAGGATGGACCAACAAAATAAATACTGGTTTGGCTGGTCTCTACGCTTTCTGTCCCCCTTTTTTCCGTCGTGCACCATTATCAGTCAGCCAGTAACCAGCCTTTTGTTGCACAGCCGCCTCTTCAGCAGATCTGGGGTCGGTGAGGTGATGGATTATTCAGCGCTCAGATGGATGTGTTCTGGCTCCAACACAGTTTGACTCACTGGGCTGAAATCCAGCAGTAATCTTCTCCAAAAGCACCGTTCAGTCCATTTTCTGCTACTCGCTGTTTCAGTGACGATTGTGTTTGTTTGCCTCTCGAGAGCGGACAAAGTAAACAAAACGGGAACAGAAGGAAATCTTTTAGACACCTAGATTAAACACGCCTAAAGCAGCGTTAACGCGTGATGTCAGTCTGTGGAACCGTTCAGGTCGTTAAATGCAGACACTCCACTGGCAGGAATCTGGAGGTTATTTTACATAGTGGCTTTAAATTAGACAAACACATACAGGTGCTGGTCATAAAATTAACGGAAATCATGAAAAAGTTGATTTAATTCTATTCAAAAAGTGAAACTTGTTTATTATATTAATTCATTACGCACATACTGATATATTTCAAATGTTTATTTATTTTAATGTTGATGATTATAACTAACAACTAATGAAAACCCCAAACTAAGTAACTCATAAAATTAGAATTATCACTTGAGACCAATAAAAAAATGTATTTTTAGAAATGTTCAACTGAAAAGTTTGAACATGAAAAGTTTGAACATGAAAAGTTTGAACATGACAAGTATGAGCATGTACATCATCAATACTAGTTGTTGCTCCTTTTGCCTGGATTACTGCAGCAATGCGTCGTGCCATGGAGTGGATCAGTCTGTGGCACTGCTCAGGTGTTATGAGAGTCCAGGTTGCTCTGATAGTGGCCTTCAGCTCTTCTGAATTGTTGGGTCTGGTGTATCACATCTTCCTCTTCACAATACCCCCCAGATTTTCTCTAGGGTTAAGGTCAGGTGAGTTTCCTGACCAGTTAAGAACAGGGATACCATGGTCCTTAAACCAGGTACTGGTAGCTTTGGCACTGTGTGCAGGTGTCAAGTCCTGTTGGAAAGAAAATCTACATCTCCATAAAGATGGTCAGCAGCAGGAAGCATGAAGTGCTCTAAAACTTCCTGGTAGACGGCTGCATTGACCTTGGCCTTGAGAGAACTCAGTGGACCAACACCAGCAGATGACATGGCCCCAAACCATCACTGACTGTGGAAACTTGACACTGAACCTCAAGTAACGTGGCTCTGTACCTCTTCTCTTCCTCCAGACTCTGGGACCTTGATTTCCAAAGGAAATGCAAAATTTACTTTCATCAGAGAACATAACTTTGGACCACTCAGCAGCAGTTCCAGGCAAGGTGCTTCTGTCTAGTGGCAGGGCTTTTGACTTGGGACCCGAAGGACGCGGGTTCGCGTCCCGGCCACTACCCACCTTGGGGTGTCTATGAGTGCGCACCTATTTCTCCAGCTCCCCGGGCGCTTTCGGGCTGCTCACTGCACCACCTGGTAGGTGGTTGGGTTAAATGCAGAGACGAATTTCATCTGTGTATGGGAAACATACGCAGATGACAGGAAAATACATTATTATTATTATTATTATTCTGACGCTGTCTCTTGTCTTGCATATGTCTGTGCGTGGTGGTTCTTTAAGCACCGACTCCAGCTGCAGTCCACTCTATGAATCTCCCCGACATTTTGGAATGGGTTTTGTTTCTCCATCCTCTCCAGGGTATAATTATCCCTATGGCTTGTACATTTTTTCTACAACATAGTTTCCTTCCCTTCACCTCTCTATTAATGTGCTTGGACACAGAGCTCTGTGAACAGCCAGCCTCTTTAGTAATGACCTTTTGTGTGTTGTCTTCTTTGTGCAAGGTGTCGATGGTCATCTTCTGGACAACTATCAAGTGAGCAGTCTTCCCCATGATTGTGTAGCCTACACCAGTGTTTTTCAACTACTATGCCGCGGCACACTAGTGTGCTGCTAGTGATCGTCAGGTGTGCCGTGGAAATTATCAAAAAAGCAGCCTCATACTGAACACTCACGCTGACACCCCTCCCCCCACCACCACACACACTAATGTGCACGGCTCACGTTTCTGTCTCACCCTCCTCACGGATGGAAAAAAAAACTGAACGCAACTGAAATGTTTCTCTCCCCGTCCGGCTCCTACGGCGCACGCTTTGTTTCCCCACACACACACACACAGACTTAGCGCATGGCTCACGTTTGCCTGCCTCACCTTCTCCACCGAAAAATAAATAAATAAATAAATAAAACTGAACGTGCGTTAGTGTCTCTCCTCTGCTCTCCTCTTAAACTGCGCGTGGCTTTCGGATTTGTCTCTATCTGCCAGTTTAAGCGCTGCACAGCTCAGGACGTGTCTGTTCTTCCGTTCCCCCCACACCAACCCCCCTTTCTACAACCTCTTTAAATTTAAGACCACATTGTTGTGGTACTGTTCAGGTGTATTTTTGAAGACATGTTAAGTGCAATTTGAAATAAGAAATATAAAATATGATAAAAATACATGTTTTTCATTCCTATTCAAGACACTTTGATAAGAAGGGAGAGGACGCTGGCGTGATGTTCGCCGCTTCTCCACGCTGAAAAGTTGTTTTACTGTTGCTATTTTTAATTTTTGGACGTTTATCTGGACTTTTGTTCAGTGGTTTTTTAATTTTTTATCAAGGACTTTACGGACAGCTTGGTTAGTACTTCCTAACCGGAATATTGGGCTGTCTGCCTCCTGTCAAACTCCAGCACAAACCTTGCACAAACTTTGCTTGGAGAACTACGTGGCTGCAGTTTTTTGTTTTGCTTACCTGCTGCTTCTGTCAACCTCCTGTGTGGTCTGGACCGTTCTGGACTTTCTCCTGTG
This sequence comes from Garcialebias charrua, assembly GCA_038048925.1. Taxonomy (NCBI): domain Eukaryota; kingdom Metazoa; phylum Chordata; class Actinopteri; order Cyprinodontiformes; family Rivulidae; genus Garcialebias; species Garcialebias charrua. The sequence goes on from JBBPBX010010044.1 coordinate 26,470, forward strand.
CTCCTCTTCGAGTCATGCTCATTCAAGTTACATCTCACTGCTTCTTGTTTATTTCTCTCGGAGCCGTGGGTCTGCTGTTAGCGGCTAGCTCTGTGCTAGCTTCCCCCGGTTTGGCTGGCGTGATGTTGACCTACTCCGCTTCGCAGCTGCTTGGACTTAACAACTGCTCCATTCCACCTTCTGTTTCCATCATCAAACAACTGGGACTTCTGCGTAGACCTCGTTACATCCATAGAGGCTCTCGAAAGAAATCTGTTTATTCTCGCTCTGAATTGATTCCGTCCGGGAGACGTGTCGCACCTCAACTACGTCATCAGAACGCTGCGTCTGTAGTCCCTTGTAGTCCGCAGCGCACGAGGTGGCAAGGAAAACGTGGAGTGGATTTCAGTCTGCTTAAACCGGTTCAAAAAGCTCCTACACCAACTAGCATTAAAATAGAACTTTTCAATGTACAATCACTATCCAATAAATCATGTCTAATTCATGATCACATTCTGGAGAAAAACTTGGACTTCATGTGCCTCACAGAAACCTGGCATCAACCAGACGTGTTCAGTTCTCTGAATGAAGCTTGTCCATCTGGATACAGTTATCTGCAGAGAGCCCGCAGCACTGGCCGCGGTGGTGGTCTGGCTGTAATTTACCGCAGTAATTTAAAATTGTCACATCTGTCTTCTCATAATTTTTCTTCTTTTGAATGTTTGGCCTTCAACTTCAAAGCCCCACTCCTGATGAACGTTATATTGATTTATAGACCTCCCAAACCACATGTTTCATTTAACTCAGAAATACATGACCTCCTCACTTTTTTCTGCACCTCCCCTGTAAAAACTATTTTTCTTGGCGATCTAAATATCCACATGGACAATTCCTCTTCCTCTCTGGCTACAGATTTGAAGTCTCTTTTGGAATCTCTCAACCTCACCCAACATGTGGACGCCCCTACGCACAACAGGGGGCATACTCTGGATTTGGTGATTACAGACACTGTACTTAATAACTTGTCTGTATATGACCTGGGTGTCTCAGACCACAGGGTCATCTCCCTGGAAGTGCCTTCAACTTCGCCTGCTTCTAACCCAAAACGACCTATCCAGTTCCGTGACTATAAAAACATTTCCCCTGAGGTTTTGTCTGCTGATCTTCACACCCTGACCGCTGTCAATCACTCATCTGCAGATGACTCTGTGGATTATTACAACCAATCTCTCCAGGAGCTTCTGGACCTACATGCTCCCCTGAAGTCAAGACTGGTGTCTTTCTCCCGTTCAGCCCCCTGGTACACTGATGAGCTGCGCAGGATGAAGGCAACTGGCCGTGCTATTGAGAGACGTGTAAAATCATCTGGTCTCTCTGTGCACAAGCAAGCGTACAAAGAACATCAGAAAGCGTACGCCTATTCGCTTAAAGAAGCACGCTCCAAATATTATTCCAACATCATCAACACCTGCCCTGGAAACTCTAAACAGCTCTTCTCCACAATAACTCATCTGCTTAATCCCATTAAACAAACTCATGAGGACTCTGTTCAAAAATGCAACCTGTTCCTCTCATCATTTAAAAACAAAGTTGACACTATCAGATCTCAGCTCCACAACCTCCCTGATCTTAGTGTACCATCTACCCGTCTGCTTTCTGGGACCCTGAGCAGCTTTGATGAAGTCGCTCAGAGTGAGGTAGAGACCATCCTCAAGAAAATGAAGCCTTCATCCTGCGCCCTGGATCCCTTCCCCTCGTCTCTCATAAAATCCAATCACTCTGCAATAAGCCCATTAATCACACAAATAATAAACAAGTCTCTACAATCTGGTCATGTTCCATTGCCTCTAAAAACTGCCATCATTAGGCCTCTTCTGAAAAAATCTAATTTGGATCCCGACATTTTTTCTAATTACCGCCCAATTTCCCACCTCCCATTTCTGTCCAAAGTGCTGGAGAAAGCAGTTGCTGCTCAGCTGCAGGACCACCTACAACAACACTCCCTGTATGAGAAATTCCAGTCTGGATTCAGAGCAGCTCACAGTACTGAGACAGCACTGCTGAGAGTAACAAATGATGTCCTCATGGCTGCTGACACTGGTTCTCCCTCCATCCTTGTCCTCCTTGACCTCACTGCAGCCTTCGACACTGTGGACCATAATATCCTCCTCCACCGTCTTCATGTGGAGGTCGGTCTCTGTGACATTGTCCTGGACTGGTTCAGATCTTTCCTCTCCGATAGGCTGGAATGTGTTAGCCTTGGCAATGCCACTTCCCAGACAGTCGGTGTCTCCTGTGGTGTCCCTCAGGGGTCAGTTCTGGGGCCCCTGCTGTTTTCCCTCTACATGCTGCCTTTAGGTCAAATTATCAATCAGTTCAACATTTCTTTTCACTGCTATGCCGACGACACGCAGCTTTACATCAGGACTGGAACATCATCATCATCCCTATCTCCGTCTTCACTCACTGTTCTCTCTGCCTGCCTGGAGGAAATAAAGGCATGGATGAATCAGAATTTTCTTCAATTAAACTGCTCGAAGACTGAGGCCATATTGATTGGCACCCCTCACCAGATACAAACATCAACTTTAACAACAATCTCCTTCTCTGGTCAAGACATCCCCCTCTCCACCTCTGTTACAAATCTTGGAATAAAAATGGACTCTCATCTTACATTTGAAAATCACATTAAGCATCTGTTTAAAACCTGCTTCTTCCATCTTCGAAACATCTCCAGACTTCGCCCATCTCTGACTTTTCCTGATGCTGAGAAACTCGTCCATGCCTTTGTCTCCTCCAGGCTCGACTACTGCAACTCCCTGTTTATTGGTATCCCTGGCAAAAACCTTCAGAAACTTCAATACATTCAAAACAGTGCAGCAAGGATTCTGTTGAGAGTTCGTAAATTTGAACATATTACACCCATTCTCCATAACCTCCATTGGCTTCCTGTCACCTACAGAATTCAGTACAAAACTGCTCTCATTACCCATCAATGCTTGCACGGCACTTCACCTGACTATCTAAAGGACATTCTTGCACCATATTCATCCACCCGGTCTCTACGATCACAGAACAGTAATTTCCTTCATATTCCTCGGACCAAGTTGAGGACCATGGGAGACCGAGCATTCTGTGTGGCTGCCCCCCGCCTGTGGAACTCCCTCCCTGACGACCTGAGAGCTCCACAGTCACTGGTTGACTTTAAAAGCAGCATAAAGACCTTTCTTTTTAAGCAAGCCTATTCTGCCTCCACATGATTTTATCTTTGATCTTAGCTGATATCATTATTGATTTTACTTGATTTTATCACTTGTTTTATTTTATTTATTTTTTAAGCAAGCCTAATCTGCATCCACATGATTTTATCTTTGATCTTAGTCGATATTATTATTGATTTTATTTGATTTTATCACTTGTTTTATTTTGATCTTTGCTTTATTACACTTTGTAGCACTTTGAGATTTTTATTAATGAAAAGTGCATTATAAATGGAATTCATTATTATTATTATTATTATTATTATTATAAGAATGACTATATATTTAATATAGGCGGATACAGAGTATCTTTGTTTACAATTTTGGTTGGTGGTGTGCCTTGGGATTTTTTCAATGAAAACACTGTGCCTTGGCTCAAAAAAGGTTGAAAAACACTGGCCTACACAACTATTTAAAGGCCTTTGTAAGTGTTTTGAGTTAATTAGCTGATTAGAGTGTGGCACCAGGTGTCTTCAATATTGAACCTTTTCCCAATATTTTAATTTCCTGAGATACTGAATCTGGGGTTTTCATTAGTTGTCAGTTATAATCATCAACATTAAAAGAAATAAACATTTGAAATATATCAGTCTGTGTGTAATGGATGAATAAAATTGACAAGTTTCACTTTTTGAATGGAATTACTGATATAAATAAACTTTTTCATGATATTCTAATTTTATGACCAGCACCTGTATCTTAGATTGTAAATGTTACTAATAGAAATGTTTATATGTGAACTATGTAAACTGCAACCATACATATTGATTAAAATTTCACTTAAGATATTGTTTCTGCGCTGCAACATCGTCAACGGTTACGACAAAAGTTGTATCTACAATCTGTAGATAGAATATAAATATTACGATCTACAAACGTTCAGATCCCTCTGCGATGGGGGACGTCGGTGTTCTGCTCGTTTGGTCTTCCATAGTTTGTGAGGAGCACCTTCAAAGCTTCGGCCTCCAGACTCGCCACCAACACCTGCTGTTGAGTGACTGAGTTCATGCAGCAAGTTCGTACCACGCCACCACCGCTGAAACTAACATGTCGATTGTGTCATACGCCCACGTGAGCTGATCCGTTGGAAAAACGATTCTGAGATGCTGCATTGATTTCTTTCAGCGCCTGTCAGCTCCGACGGGTGAGTGCCGGAGACGCTGGGTCAAGGAAGCCCGGCACTGATAAACACAAATGAAAAGAGAAAAGTCCTCCTGAGGAGACCGCCGGCTCGGAAGCGTTCAGCTGCGTCCCACACGGAGGAGGAGGCAGGGTCAGCTGTCAGAGGCGAAATGAAAGCTGGGGTTTGAGGCCTTTCAGGGGCATTCAGAGGCTGAAAGGGTTCACGGTTCGCCGAGGGGTCTGAGCATGCTCTGCTGTCGGAGGGGGAAATGTTTTCATCGTCATAACCTCCTGATAAACATCTTCCAAACATCCTCTTCATGACCTGCTGCGTTCAGAGACGCAGCGTCATTTTAAATAACTCTGTGAGCAAAACAAGTTCTTCCAGGGCTGCTGCTTCTTACAACAAAGACTCAAGTCATTTAAACCTCTGTTAGTAAAATATCCCATAAAACATTAAATGGATTTTAATGAAATTCTCAAATAATCAGTGGAGCTTTGTCTCCTGGATGGAAGAACTCTAGTGGGGCCTTTGGTGATGCTAGGCGGGGTTTGGGGCAGCCATCTTGCTAGGTGCTACTACGGCACTGTTTACATGTCAAACCACATGTTGGGTGTGCGGCGCCATCAGTCCCAAAAGACACAGGTCTTCCTGTTCTTGGATGAATATATGTCATGACAGTGAAACGTGTAGTGTCTATTTATGTGTCTATAGTGATGAACAATAATTCTGTAAGGAGCCTCCCACTGAGGCCAGTCGAGTTAGAGACTCTAAAAATGACCGACTTGATGCTTCACAAGCTGCCACTTTAAACCAGGCGGGTCTTATTCAACTGATGAAATTACCAAACTCTGTTTTACATCGAACAAACGCTGTAACTAAGGAGGTATTATTATTATTAATAATAATAATAATAAATTCAATTTATACAGTACCGCACTTTTCATTAATAAAAATCTCAAAGTGCTACAGCAAATAAAACAAGTGATAAAATCAAGTAAAATCAATAATACTATCAACTAAGATTAAAGACAGAATCATGTGGAGGCAGAATGGGCCTGCTTAAAATAAATAAATAAATAAATAAATAAATGAAACAAGTGATAAAATCAAGTAAAATCAATAATAATATCAACCAAGATCAAAGATAAAATCATGTGGAGGCAGAATAGGCTTGCTTAAAAAAAAACAGTGTTGTCTTTCCCATAATGCTTAGCTGTATTTTAGTTTTCCAGCTGCACCATGCATGTAATGCACGCTAAGCATTATGGGAAAGACAACACATTCCACTCCCCTTAACCGCTACGGGAGTGGATTTTGTTGTCTTTCCCATATTGCTTAGCTGTATTTTAGTTTTCCAGCTGCACCATGAGTGAGAAGGACGTCTGTGATATAGACCTGCCTCTTGTGTGCTATTAAAGTTTGGGTGTTTCCTGTTGTGAGGCCCAGAGTGTCTTCATTCAGTTTAACTCACACAATGTTAAGACGGTAGTCACAGAATAGTCTCAGTTCTTACAATACATTATTACAGCTTCATATAAAATCTGTGATGATGATATCGGAACTGGATCGGTATCGGCGATACCCAGAGTTAAGTATCGGATCGGAAGTAAGAAGTGTGGATCGGTGCATCCCTAGCATTAAACATGGCTGATTATTCTGCTACATGTCTGTAGTTAGCTGCACTTCCACTGATGACCTCAACTCTGATCATGTTTCACTCATAATAGTCAGAGTTTCTTTATTGTCGTCACATGTGGTGGAAAGAAATTATGTACACAGGGTCCCAGTTACATCCAACAATAGCGTACAATAAAAACAATACAGAATAGAACAACTTCTACCTTTTAATAGAAAAATGTAAGGAAGAAAAATGGATCACAACAGTCTGAACGTTTATGAATCATTCACTCGACTGGGATCCTTTTTTCTTCCGTACGTTTGTCGACACGATTCTTGTCCTGCAGTTTTCAGATATTTCAACAAATCATAAAACGTTCATTTATACGACTGAGCTGAATACAGCATCTCAGACTGAGGAAGTCTTTCAGACGAAAGATGAAACGTTTCTACAATTTTTTTGCTTAGTTTTGTTTTTTTGAATGTCCAGAGGACCAGACTTAGCTTTTTTAGACAAAATGTTCAGCTCTTTCAGGACAATCCTGCTGTGACTTTTGGTACTGGAGCAACTTTAGCTTTTGAAATATTTCGCTTCTTCAGTCTGACTGAAGAAGCGAAACGTTCCTATATTTTCTGTTTTGTTTTGTTTTTTGAATGTCCAGAGGACCTGTCTATGCAACGTTCAGCTTTTTCTGCTATTTCAGCTACTGTTTAGATGTTTTATGCTAATTTAAGCTGTTTCAGATAACTTCCACTTTTTGTGTTAATTTCTGCTTCTTTCAGCCTACTTCTGCAAATGTGCTCTTTCTGTTTTCTTCTGCTAATTAAAGCTTGTTCTACCTTTTCCGCTACGTTTTTAGAATGTTCAGCTAATTTCAGCTGTTGTCAGATAAATTTCAAAGATTTTGTGGTGATTTCAGCTACTTTGAAGCTACCCGAAATTCACTTCTTTATGGTAATTTAGCCTTGTTATGATCCTTTTAGCTTTTTTCTGCTATTTCAGCTACTATTTAGCGGTTTTGTGTTTATTTTAGCATTTTCAGCTTATTCCACAGTTTTTAGCTCATTTCAGCTCCATCCACTTCCTTCTGGTTGTTTAATGTTTTTTCTGCTTTTTCAACTACTAGTTTTTGCTCATTTCAGCTACCGGTATTTTAAACATATTTCAGTAAAAGTGGTTTTTTTCCTGCTTTCTTCTGCTAAATTGGGCTTGTTCTTCCATTTCAGCTACATTTCAGATGTTTTCAGCAAGTTCTTCTACAATAAGCATTCACACTACATTTTCTAGATAAATCTAACCTTTTATTGCACTTCAGTATTTAGACTGTTGTTTTCCCAGCCAATATAGTGATTCACGAATAACTAGCACATACACACACACACACAAACACAGGACTCACTTCTCGTGGCGGATGTCGGGCAGCGAGCGGTTGAGAGAGATCCGGTTGCTGACATAGATGTTGAAGCCGTTTTCTCTGTAGGCCTGGTCCACCTGGTCAGTTTCTGTCAGAGGGAACGGCTTACCCTGCTCTCCATTACCTGTTAACACATGTTTCAGAACAAACCTGTTAACACATGTTTCAGAACAAACCTGTTAACACATGTTTCAGGACAAACCTGTTAACACACGTTTCAGAACAAACCTGTTAACACACGTTTCAGAACAAACCTGTTAACACATGTTTCAGAACAAACCTGTTAACACACGTTTCAGGACAAACCTGTTAACACACGTTTCAGAACAAACCTGTTAACACACGTTTCAGGACAAACCTGTTAACACACGTTTCAGAACAAACCTGTTAACACATGTTTCAGAACAAACCTGTTAACACACGTTTCAGGACAAACCTGTTAACACATGTTTCAGAACAAACCTGTTAACACACGTTTCAGGACAAACCTGTTAACACATGTTTCAGAACAAACCTGTTAACACACGTTTCAGGACAAACCTGTTAACAAGTTTCAGGACAAACCTGTTAACACACGTTTCAGGACAAACCTGTTAACAAGTTTCAGGACAAACCTGTTAACAAGTTTCAGGACAAACCTGTTAACACACGTTTCAGGACAAACCTGTTAACACACGTTTCAGGACAAACCTGTTAACAAGTTTCAGGACAAACCTGTTAACACACGTTTCAGGACAAACCTGTTAACAAGTTTCAGGACAAACCTGTTAACAAGTTTCAGGACAAACCTGTTAACACACGTTTCAGGACAAACCTGTTAACACACGTTTCAGGACAAACCTGTTAACACATGTTTCAGGACAAACCTGTTAACACACGTTTCAGGACAAACCTGTTAACAAGTTTCAGGACAAACCTGTTAACACATGTTTCAGGACAAACCTGTTAACACACGTTTCAGGACAAACCTGTTAACACACGTTTCAGGACAAACCTGTTAACACACGTTTCAGGACAAACCTGTTAACAAGTTTCAGGACAAACCTGTTAACACACGTTTCAGAACAAACCTGTTAACACATGTTTCAGGACAAACCTGTTAACACACGTTTCAGGACAAACCTGTTAACACACGTTTCAGGACAAACCTGTTAACACACGTTTCAGGACAAACCTGTTAACACACGTTTCAGGACAAACCTGTTAACACATGTTTCAGAACAAACCTGTTAACACACGTTTCAGGACAAACCTGTTAACACATGTTTCAGAACAAACCTGTTAACACAGTTTCAGGACAAACCTGTTAACACACGTTTCAGGACAAACCTGTTAACACACGTTTCAGGACAAACCTGTTAACAAGTTTCAGGACAAACCTGTTAACACACGTTTCAGGACAAACCTGTTAACAAGTTTCAGGACAAACCTTAATCAAGTTTCAGGACAAACCTGTTAACACACGTTTCAGGACAAACCTGTTAACACACGTTTCAGGACAAACCTGTTAACAAGTTTCAGGACAAACCTGTTAACACACGTTTCAGGACAAACCTGTTAACAAGTTTCAGGACAAACCTATTATCAAGTTTCAGGACAAACCTGTTAACACACGTTTCAGGACAAACCTGTTAACACACGTTTCAGGACAAACCTGTTAACACATGTTTCAGGACAAACCTGTTAACACACGTTTCAGGACAAACCTGTTAACAAGTTTCAGGACAAACCTGTTAACACATGTTTCAGGACAAACCTGTTAACACACGTTTCAGGACAAACCTGTTAACAAGTTTCAGGACAAACCTGTTAACACACGTTTCAGGACAAACCTGTTAACACAGTTTCAGGACAAACCTGTTAACACAGTTTCAGGACAAACCTGTTAACACACGTTTCAGGACAAACCTGTTAACACATGTTTCAGGACAAACCTGTTAACACACGTTTCAGGACAAACCTGTTAACAAGTTTCAGGACAAACCTGTTAACACACGTTTCAGGACAAACCTGTTAACACATGTTTCAGAACAAACCTGTTAACACACGTTTCAGGACAAACCTGTTAACACATGTTTCAGAACAAACCTGTTAACAAGTTTCAGGACAAACCTGTTAACACACGTTTCAGGACAAACCTGTTAACACACGTTTCAGGACAAACCTGTTAACAAGTTTCAGGACAAACCTGTTAACACACGTTTCAGGACAAACCTGTTAACAAGTTTCAGGACAAACCTGTTAACAAGTTTCAGGACAAACCTGTTAACACACGTTTCAGAACAAACCTGTTAACACACGTTTCAGGACAAACCTGTTAACACACGTTTCAGGACAAACCTGTTAACACACGTTTCAGAACAAACCTGTTAACACACGTTTCAGGACAAACCTGTTAACACACGTTTCAGGACAAACCTGTTAACACACGTTTCAGGACAAACCTGTTAACACACGTTTCAGGACAAACCTGTTAACACACGTTTCAGGACAAACCTGTTAACACACGTTTCAGAACAAACCTGTTAACACACGTTTCAGGACAAACCTGTTAACACACGTTTCAGGACAAACCTGTTAACACACGTTTCAGAACAAACCTGTTAACACACGTTTCAGGACAAACCTGTTAACACACGTTTCAGAACAAACCTGTTAACACACGTTTCAGGACAAACCTGTTAACACACGTTTCAGGACAAACCTGTTAACACACGTTTCAGGACAAACCTGTTAACACACGTTTCAGGACAAACCTGTTAACACACGTTTCAGAACAAACCTGTTAACACACGTTTCAGGACAAACCTGTTAACACACGTTTCAGAACAAACCTGTTAACACACGTTTCAGGACAAACCTGTTAACACACGTTTCAGGACAAACCTGTTAACACACGTTTCAGGACAAACCTGTTAACACACGTTTCAGGACAAACCTGTTAACACACGTTTCAGGACAAACCTGTTAACACACGTTTCAGAACAAACCTGTTAACACACGTTTCAGGACAAACCTGTTAACACACGTTTCAGGACAAACCTGTTAACACACGTTTCAGGACAAACCTGTTAACACACGTTTCAGGACAAACCTGTTAACACACGTTTCAGGACAAACCTGTTAACACACGTTTCAGAACAAACCTGTTAACACACGTTTCAGGACAAACCTGTTAACACACGTTTCAGAACAAACCTGTTAACACACGTTTCAGGACAAACCTGTTAACACACGTTTCAGAACAAACCTGTTAACACACGTTTCAGAACAAACCTGTTAACACACGTTTCAGGACAAACCTGTTAACACATGTTTCAGAACAAACCTGTTAACACACGTTTCAGGACAAACCTGTTAACACATGTTTCAGAACAAACCTGTTAACACACGTTTCAGGACAAACCTGTTAACAAGTTTCAGGACAAACCTGTTAACACACGTTTCAGGACAAACCTGTTAACAAGTTTCAGGACAAACCTATTATCAAGTTTCAGACAAACCTGTTAACACACGTTTCAGGACAAACCTGTTAACACACGTTTCAGGACAAACCTGTTAACAAGTTTCAGGACAAACCTGTTAACACACGTTTCAGGACAAACCTGTTAACAAGTTTCAGGACAAACCTATTATCAAGTTTCAGGACAAACCTGTTAACACACGTTTCAGGACAAACCTGTTAACACACGTTTCAGGACAAACCTGTTAACACATGTTTCAGGACAAACCTGTTAACACACGTTTCAGGACAAACCTGTTAACACACGTTTCAGGACAAACCTGTTAACACACAGTTTCAGGACAAACCTGTTAACACACGTTTCAGGACAAACCTGTTAACAAGTTTCAGGACAAACCTGTTAACACACGTTTCAGGACAAACCTGTTAACACACGTTTCAGGACAAACCTGTTAACACAGTTTCAGGACAAACCTGTTAACACACGTTTCAGGACAAACCTGTTAACACATGTTTCAGGACAAACCTGTTAACACACGTTTCAGGACAAACCTGTTAACAAGTTTCAGGACAAACCTATTAACACACGTTTCAGGACAAACCTGTTAACACATGTTTCAGAACAAACCTGTTAACACACGTTTCAGGACAAACCTGTTAACACATGTTTCAGAACAAACCTGTTAACAAGTTTCAGGACAAACCTGTTAACACACGTTTCAGGACAAACCTGTTAACACACGTTTCAGGACAAACCTGTTAACAAGTTTCAGGACAAACCTGTTAACACACGTTTCAGGACAAACCTGTTAACAAGTTTCAGGACAAACCTATTATCAAGTTTCAGAGCAAACCTGTTAACACACGTTTCAGGACAAACCTGTTAACACACGTTTCAGGACAAACCTGTTAACAAGTTTCAGGACAAACCTGTTAACACACGTTTCAGGACAAACCTGATAACAAGTTTCAGGACAAACCTATTATCAAGTTTCAGGACAAACCTGTTAACACACGTTTCAGGACAAACCTGTTAACACACGTTTCAGGACAAACCTGTTAACACATGTTTCAGGACAAACCTGTTAACACACGTTTCAGGACAAACCTGTTAACACAAGTTTCAGGACAAACCTGTTAACAAGTTTCAGGACAAACCTGTTAACACATGTTTCAGGACAAACCTGTTAACACACGTTTCAGGACAAACCTGTTAACAAGTTTCAGGACAAACCTGTTAACACACGTTTCAGGACAAACCTGTTAACAAGTTTCAGGACAAACCTGTTAACAAGTTTCAGGACAAACCTGTTAACACACGTTTCAGAACAAACCTGTTAACACATGTTTCAGGACAAACCTGTTAACACACGTTTCAGGACAAACCTGTTAACAAGTTTCAGGACAAACCTATTAACACACGTTTCAGGACAAACCTGTTAACACATGTTTCAGAACAAACCTGTTAACACACGTTTCAGGACAAACCTCTTAACACATGTTTCAGAACAAACCTGTTAACAAGTTTCAGGACAAACCTGTTAACACACGTTTCAGGACAAACCTGTTAAAAAGTTTCAGGACAAACCTGTTAACACAAGTTTCAGGACAAACCTGTTAATACAAGTTTCAGGACAAACCTGTTAACAAGTTTCAGGACAAACCTGTTAACACACGTTTCAGAACAAACCTGTTAACACACGTTTCAGAACAAACCTGTTAACACACGTTTCAGGACAAACCTGTTAACACACGTTTCAGAACAAACCTGTTAACACACGTTTCAGGACAAACCTGTTAACACACGTTTCAGGACAAACCTGTTAACACACGTTTCAGGACAAACCTGTTAACACACGTTTCAGAACAAACCTGTTAACACACGTTTCAGGACAAACCTGTTAACACACGTTTCAGAACAAACCTGTTAACACACGTTTCAGGACAAACCTGTTAACACACGTTTCAGGACAAACCTGTTAACACACGTTTCAGAACAAACCTGTTAACACACGTTTCAGGACAAACCTGTTAACACACGTTTCAGGACAAACCTGTTAACACACGTTTCAGAACAAACCTGTTAACACACGTTTCAGGACAAACCTGTTAACACACGTTTCAGGACAAACCTGTTAACACACGTTTCAGGACAAACCTGTTAACACACGTTTCAGGACAAACCTGTTAACACACGTTTCAGAACAAACCTGTTAACACACGTTTCAGGACAAACCTGTTAACACACGTTTCAGGACAAACCTGTTAACACACGTTTCAGGACAAACCTGTTAACACACGTTTCAGGACAAACCTGTTAACACACGTTTCAGGACAAACCTGTTAACACACGTTTCAGGACAAACCTGTTAACACACGTTTCAGGACAAACCTGTTAACACACGTTTCAGGACAAACCTGTTAACACACGTTTCAGGACAAACCTGTTAACACACGTTTCAGGACAAACCTGTTAACACACGTTTCAGGACAAACCTGTTAACACACGTTTCAGGACAAACCTGTTAACACACGTTTCAGAACAAACCTGTTAACACACGTTTCAGGACAAACCTGTTAACACACGTTTCAGGACAAACCTGTTAACACACGTTTCAGAACAAACCTGTTAACACACGTTTCAGAACAAACCTGTTAACACACGTTTCAGGACAAACCTGTTAACACACGTTTCAGGACAAACCTGTTAACACACGTTTCAGGACAAACCTGTTAACACACGTTTCAGGACAAACCTGTTAACACACGTTTCAGGACAAACCTGTTAACACACGTTTCAGGACAAACCTGTTAACACACGTTTCAGGACAAACCTGTTAACACACGTTTCAGGACAAACCTGTTAACACACGTTTCAGACAAACCTGTTAACACACGTTTCAGGACAAACCTGTTAACACACGTTTCAGGACAAACCTGTTAACACACGTTTCAGGACAAACCTGTTAACACACGTTTCAGGACAAACCTGTTAACACACGTTTCAGGACAAACCTGTTAACACACGTTTCAGGACAAACCTGTTAACACAAGTTTCAGGACAAACCTGTTAACACACGTTTCAGGACAAACCTGTTAACACACGTTTCAGGACAAACCTGTTAAACAAGTTTCAGGACAAACCTGTTAACACACGTTTCAGGACAAACCTGTTAACACACGTTTCAGGACAAACCTGTTAACAAGTTTCAGGACAAACCTGTTAACACACGTTTCAGGACAAACCTGTTAACACATGTTTCAGGACAAACCTGTTAACACACGTTTCAGGACAAACCTGTTAACACATGTTTCAGGACAAACCTGTTAACACACGTTTCAGGACAAACCTGTTAACACACGTTTCAGGACAAACCTGTTAACACACGTTTCAGGACAAACCTGTTAACACACGTTTCAGGACAAACCTGTTAACACATGTTTCAGGACAAACCTGTTAACACACGTTTCAGGACAAACCTGTTAACAAGTTTCAGGACAAACCTGTTAACACACGTTTCAGGACAAACCTGTTAACAGTTTCAGGACAAACCTGTTAACACAGTTTCAGGACAAACCTGTTAACACACGTTTCAGGACAAACCTGTTAACACATGTTTCAGGACAAACCTGTTAACACACGTTTCAGGACAAACCTGTTAACAAGTTTCAGGACAAACCTATTAACACACGTTTCAGGACAAACCTGTTAACACATGTTTCAGAACAAACCTGTTAACACACGTTTCAGGACAAACCTGTTAACACATGTTTCAGAACAAACCTGTTAACAAGTTTCAGGACAAACCTGTTAACACACGTTTCAGGACAAACCTGTTAACACACGTTTCAGGACAAACCTGTTAACAAGTTTCAGGACAAACCTGTTAACACACGTTTCAGAACAAACCTGTTAACACACGTTTCAGGACAAACCTGTTAACACACGTTTCAGGACAAACCTGTTAACACACGTTTCAGGACAAACCTGTTAACACACGTTTCAGGACAAACCTGTTAACACACGTTTCAGGACAAACCTGTTAACACACGTTTCAGAACAAACCTGTTAACACACGTTTCAGAACAAACCTGTTAACACACGTTTCAGAACAAACCTGTTAACACACGTTTCAGGACAAACCTGTTAACACACGTTTCAGAACAAACCTGTTAACACACGTTTCAGGACAAACCTGTTAACACACGTTTCAGAACAAACCTGTTAACACACGTTTCAGAACAAACCTGTTAACACACGTTTCAGGACAAACCTGTTAACACACGTTTCAGAACAAACCTGTTAACACACGTTTCAGAACAAACCTGTTAACACACGTTTCAGGACAAACCTGTTAACACACGTTTCAGAACAAACCTGTTAACACACGTTTCAGGACAAACCTGTTAACACACGTTTCAGGACAAACCTGTTAACACACGTTTCAGAACAAACCTGTTAACACACGTTTCAGGACAAACCTGTTAACACACGTTTCAGGACAAACCTGTTAACACACGTTTCAGGACAAACCTGTTAACACACGTTTCAGGACAAACCTGTTAACACACGTTTCAGGACAAACCTGTTAACACACGTTTCAGACAAACCTGTTAACACACGTTTCAGGACAAACCTGTTAACAAGTTTCAGGACAAACCTGTTAACACACGTTTCAGGACAAACCTGTTAACACACGTTTCAGGACAAACCTGTTAACACACGTTTCAGGACAAACCTGTTAACACACGTTTCAGGACAAACCTGTTAACACACGTTTCAGGACAAACCTGTTAACACATGTTTCAGGACAAACCTGTTAACACACGTTTCAGGACAAACCTGTTAACACATGTTTCAGGACAAACCTGTTAACACACGTTTCAGGACAAACCTGTTAACACACGTTTCAGGACAAACCTGTTAACACACGTTTCAGGACAAACCTGTTAACACACGTTTCAGAACAAACCTGTTAACACATGTTTCAGGACAAACCTGTTAACACACGTTTCAGGACAAACCTGTTAACACATGTTTCAGAACAAACCTGTTAACACATGTTTCAGGACAAACCTGTTAACACACGTTTCAGGACAAACCTGTTAACACACGTTTCAGGACAAACCTGTTAACACACGTTTCAGAACAAACCTGTTAACACACGTTTCAGGACAAACCTGTTAACACACGTTTCAGAACAAACCTGTTAACACACGTTTCAGGACAAACCTGTTAACACACGTTTCAGGACAAACCTGTTAACACACGTTTCAGGACAAACCTGTTAACACACGTTTCAGGACAAACCTGTTAACACACGTTTCAGGACAAACCTGTTAACACACGTTTCAGGACAAACCTGTTAACACACGTTTCAGGACAAACCTGTTAACACACGTTTCAGGACAAACCTGTTAACACATGTTTCAGGACAAACCTGTTAACACACGTTTCAGGACAAACCTGTTAACAAGTTTCAGGACAAACCTGTTAACACACGTTTCAGGACAAACCTGTTAACACACGTTTCAGAACAAACCTGTTAACACACGTTTCAGGACAAACCTGTTAACACACGTTTCAGAACAAACCTGTTAACAAGTTTCAGGACAAACCTGTTAACACACGTTTCAGGACAAACCTGTTAACACACGTTTCAGGACAAACCTGTTAACAAGTTTCAGGACAAACCTGTTAACACACGTTTCAGGACAAACCTGTTAACATGTTTCAGGACAAACCTGTTAACACACGTTTCAGGACAAACCTGTTAACACATGTTTCAGAACAAACCTGTTAACACACGTTTCAGGACAAACCTGTTAACACACGTTTCAGGACAAACCTGTTAACAAGTTTCAGGACAAACCTGTTAACACACGTTTCAGGACAAACCTGTTAACACACGTTTCAGGACAAACCTGTTAACAAGTTTCAGGACAAACCTGTTAACACACGTTTCAGGACAAACCTGTTAACACAGTTTCAGGACAAACCTGTTAACAAGTTTCAGGACAAACCTGTTAACACACGTTTCAGGACAAACCTGTTAACACACGTTTCAGGACAAACCTGTTAACACATGTTTCAGGACAAACCTGTTAACACACGTTTCAGGACAAACCTGTTAACACACGTTTCAGGACAAACCTGTTAACACACGTTTCAGGACAAACCTGTTAACACACGTTTCAGGACAAACCTGTTAACACACGTTTCAGGACAAACCTGTTAACACACGTTTCAGGACAAACCTGTTAACACACGTTTCAGGACAAACCTGTTAACACACGTTTCAGGACAAACCTGTTAACACACGTTTCAGAACAAACCTGTTAACACACGTTTCAGAACAAACCTGTTAACACACGTTTCAGGACAAACCTGTTAACACACGTTTCAGAACAAACCTGTTAACACACGTTTCAGGACAAACCTGTTAACACACGTTTCAGGACAAACCTGTTAACACACGTTTCAGGACAAACCTGTTAACACACGTTTCAGGACAAACCTGTTAACACACGTTTCAGAACAAACCTGTTAACACACGTTTCAGAACAAACCTGTTAACACACGTTTCAGGACAAACCTGTTAACACACGTTTCAGAACAAACCTGTTAACACACGTTTCAGGACAAACCTGTTAACACACGTTTCAGGACAAACCTGTTAACACACGTTTCAGGACAAACCTGTTAACACACGTTTCAGGACAAACCTGTTAACACACGTTTCAGGACAAACCTGTTAACACATGTTTCAGGACAAACCTGTTAACACACGTTTCAGGACAAACCTGTTAACACACGTTTCAGGACAAACCTGTTAACACATGTTTCAGGACAAACCTGTTAACACACGTTTCAGGACAAACCTGTTAACACACGTTTCAGGACAAACCTGTTAACACACGTTTCAGGACAAACCTGTTAACACAAGTTTCAGGACAAACCTGTTAACACACGTTTCAGGACAAACCTGTTAACACACGTTTCAGGACAAACCTGTTAACACACGTTTCAGGACAAACCTGTTAACACACGTTTCAGGACAAACCTGTTAACACACGTTTCAGGACAAACCTGTTAACACACGTTTCAGGACAAACCTGTTAACACACGTTTCAGGACAAACCTGTTAACACACGTTTCAGAACAAACCTGTTAACACACGTTTCAGGACAAACCTGTTAACACACGTTTCAGAACAAACCTGTTAACACACGTTTCAGGACAAACCTGTTAACACACGTTTCAGAACAAACCTGTTAACACACGTTTCAGAACAAACCTGTTAACACACGTTTCAGGACAAACCTGTTAACACATGTTTCAGAACAAACCTGTTAACACACGTTTCAGGACAAACCTGTTAACACATGTTTCAGAACAAACCTGTTAACACACGTTTCAGGACAAACCTGTTAACAAGTTTCAGGACAAACCTGTTAACACACGTTTCAGGACAAACCTGTTAACACACGTTTCAGGACAAACCTGTTAACAAGTTTCAGGACAAACCTGTTAACACACGTTTCAGGACAAACCTGTTAACACACGTTTCAGGACAAACCTGTTAACAAGTTTCAGGACAAACCTGTTAACACACGTTTCAGGACAAACCTGTTAACACACGTTTCAGGACAAACCTGTTAACACACGTTTCAGGACAAACCTGTTAACACACGTTTCAGGACAAACCTGTTAACACACGTTTCAGGACAAACCTGTTAACACATGTTTCAGGACAAACCTGTTAACACACGTTTCAGGACAAACCTGTTAACACACGTTTCAGGACAAACCTGTTAACACACGTTTCAGGACAAACCTGTTAACACACGTTTCAGGACAAACCTGTTAACACACGTTTCAGGACAAACCTGTTAACACACGTTTCAGGACAAACCTGTTAACACACGTTTCAGGACAAACCTGTTAACACACGTTTCAGAACAAACCTGTTAACACACGTTTCAGGACAAACCTGTTAACACATGTTTCAGGACAAACCTGTTAACACACGTTTCAGGACAAACCTGTTAACACACGTTTCAGGACAAACCTGTTAACACACGTTTCAGGACAAACCTGTTAACACATGTTTCAGAACAAACCTGTTAACACACGTTTCAGGACAAACCTGTTAACACATGTTTCAGAACAAACCTGTTAACAAGTTTCAGGACAAACCTGTTAACACACGTTTCAGGACAAACCTGTTAACACACGTTTCAGGACAAACCTGTTAACAAGTTTCAGGACAAACCTGTTAACACACGTTTCAGGACAAACCTGTTAACAAGTTTCAGGACAAACCTAACAAGTTTCAGGACAAACCTGTTAACACACGTTTCAGGACAAACCTGTTAACACATGTTTCAGGACAAACCTGTTAACACACGTTTCAGGACAAACCTGTTAACAAGTTTCAGGACAAACCTGTTAACACACGTTTCAGGACAAACCTGTTAACAAGTTTCAGGACAAACCTGTTAACAAGTTTCAGGACAAACCTGTTAACACACGTTTCAGGACAAACCTGTTAACACACGTTTCAGGACAAACCTGTTAACACACGTTTCAGGACAAACCTGTTAACACACGTTTCAGGACAAACCTGTTAACACACGTTTCAGGACAAACCTGTTAACACATGTTTCAGGACAAACCTGTTAACACACGTTTCAGGACAAACCTGTTAACAAGTTTCAGGACAAACCTGTTAACACACGTTTCAGGACAAACCTGTTAACACACGTTTCAGGACAAACCTGTTAACACACGTTTCAGGACAAACCTGTTAACACACGTTTCAGGACAAACCTGTTAACACATGTTTCAGGACAAACCTGTTAACACACGTTTCAGGACAAACCTGTTAACACACGTTTCAGGACAAACCTGTTAACACACGTTTCAGGACAAACCTGTTAACACACGTTTCAGGACAAACCTGTTAACACACGTTTCAGGACAAACCTGTTAACACACGTTTCAGAACAAACCTGTTAACACACGTTTCAGGACAAACCTGTTAACACACGTTTCAGGACAAACCTGTTAACACACGTTTCAGGACAAACCTGTTAACACACGTTTCAGGACAAACCTGTTAACACACGTTTCAGGACAAACCTGTTAACACACGTTTCAGGACAAACCTGTTAACACACGTTTCAGGACAAACCTGTTAACACACGTTTCAGAACAAACCTGTTAACACACGTTTCAGGACAAACCTGTTAACACACGTTTCAGGACAAACCTGTTAACACACGTTTCAGAACAAACCTGTTAACACACGTTTCAGGACAAACCTGTTAACACACGTTTCAGGACAAACCTGTTAACACACGTTTCAGGACAAACCTGTTAACACACGTTTCAGAACAAACCTGTTAACACACGTTTCAGGACAAACCTGTTAACACACGTTTCAGGACAAACCTGTTAACACACGTTTCAGGACAAACCTGTTAACACACGTTTCAGGACAAACCTGTTAACACACGTTTCAGGACAAACCTGTTAACACACGTTTCAGGACAAACCTGTTAACACACGTTTCAGGACAAACCTGTTAACACACGTTTCAGGACAAACCTGTTAACACACGTTTCAGGACAAACCTGTTAACACACGTTTCAGGACAAACCTGTTAACACACGTTTCAGGACAAACCTGTTAACACACGTTTCAGGACAAACCTGTTAACACACGTTTCAGGACAAACCTGTTAACACACGTTTCAGAACAAACCTGTTAACACACGTTTCAGGACAAACCTGTTAACACACGTTTCAGGACAAACCTGTTAACACACGTTTCAGGACAAACCTGTTAACACACGTTTCAGGACAAACCTGTTAACACACGTTTCAGGACAAACCTGTTAACACACGTTTCAGGACAAACCTGTTAACACACGTTTCAGGACAAACCTGTTAACACACGTTTCAGGACAAACCTGTTAACACACGTTTCAGGACAAACCTGTTAACACACGTTTCAGGACAAACCTGTTAACACACGTTTCAGGACAAACCTGTTAACACACGTTTCAGAACAAACCTGTTAACACACGTTTCAGGACAAACCTGTTAACACACGTTTCAGAACAAACCTGTTAACACACGTTTCAGGACAAACCTGTTAACACACGTTTCAGAACAAACCTGTTAACACACGTTTCAGAACAAACCTGTTAACACACGTTTCAGGACAAACCTGTTAACACACGTTTCAGAACAAACCTGTTAACACACGTTTCAGGACAAACCTGTTAACACACGTTTCAGAACAAACCTGTTAACACACGTTTCAGGACAAACCTGTTAACACACGTTTCAGGACAAACCTGTTAACACACGTTTCAGGACAAACCTGTTAACACACGTTTCAGGACAAACCTGTTAACACACGTTTCAGAACAAACCTGTTAACACACGTTTCAGGACAAACCTGTTAACACACGTTTCAGGACAAACCTGTTAACACACGTTTCAGGACAAACCTGTTAACACACGTTTCAGGACAAACCTGTTAACACACGTTTCAGGACAAACCTGTTAACACACGTTTCAGGACAAACCTGTTAACACACGTTTCAGGACAAACCTGTTAACACACGTTTCAGGACAAACCTGTTAACACATGTTTCAGGACAAACCTGTTAACACACGTTTCAGGACAAACCTGTTAACACAAGTTTCAGGACAAACCTGTTAACACACGTTTCAGGACAAACCTGTTAACACACGTTTCAGGACAAACCTGTTAACACATGTTTCAGGACAAACCTGTTAACACACGTTTCAGGACAAACCTGTTAACACAGTTTCAGGACAAACCTGTTAACACAAGTTTCAGGACAAACCTGTTAA
>JBBPBX010010045.1:18125-31342 GCA_038048925.1 Garcialebias charrua
TGCCACACGTTGATGCTGGAGCACAGGACGCTTTCCACTGCACACCTGTAGAACGAGGTGAGAACTGGGCTGCTCAGACCAGCACGTCTCAGTCGTCTGAGGAAGTAGAGTCTTTGATGACCTTTCTTGATCAGGCTGGTGGTGTTGTTGGTCCAGCTGAGGTTATCATTCAAGTGTACACCCAAGTATTTGTAGCTGGAGACCACTTCCACTGCAGATCCACCTATTTTCAGTGGGGCGTGGGTGTGTTTATTCCTTCTGAAGTCCACAATCATCTCCTTTGTCTTCTTCACATTCATGTGAAGATTATTCTCTTTGCACCAGCTCTCCAGGTGTTCCACCTCCTGTCTGTAGCTGGACTCATCATTGTTTGTGATGCATCCCACCACCGCTGTATCATCTGCAAACTTAACAATATGACAGCCTGGAAGTGTGGCTGTACAATCATATGTGAGCAGAGTGAACAGAAGGGGGCTCAGCACACATCCTTGAGGAGAGCCAGTGCTGATGGTTATGGTGGAGGAGGAGAAGTTGTGAATCTTCACGGACTGTGGTCTGTCTGTTAAGAAGTCTAGTACCCAGTTACAAATGGAGGGGCTTAGTCCAAGTGTGGATAGTTTGTCTATCAGAGATTGGGGGATCATGGTGTTGAAGGCAGATGTGAAGTCCACAAAGAGCAGACGCACGTATGAGTCCTTCTGATCCAGGTGGGTGAGAGCAGTGTGGACCACGGAAGAGATGGCGTCCTCTGTTGATCGGTTCTCGCGGTATGCATATTGATGAGGGTCCTCGTTGATGTTGACGGTTGTCTTGATGTGGGACATGACCAGTTTCTCAAAACATTTAGCGACTATCGGGGTGAGGGCCACTGGTCTATAGTCATTCAGACCAGTCACTGTGGAGCTCTTTGGGACTGGGATGATGGTCGCGGTCTTCAGGCAGGTGGGAACTGACTCCAGTGCAAGTGAGGTGGTGAAGATGTCAGCCAGCACCTCACAGAGCTGGTCCGCACATTCCTTCAGAACTTTCCCTGGGATGTTGTCTGGTCCGGTTGCTTTATGAGGATTAATCTTTCTGAGACTGCCTCTCACTTCTGCTGCGGTCACCCTGAGATGCTCTTCATCTGGTGATGAGGTGAGTCTGGTGCTAGCAGGTCTGTTTGGATCATCAAAACGTGCATAAAACTTATTGAGGGCATCAGGCAGAGATGGGTCCCTGGGGCATTGTTTGTTCTTGCCTTTGTAATCTGTTATGCATTTAATACCCTTCCACATGCTCCGTGGGTCTTGTGAGGTGAACTGTCCCTCGATCCTCTGTGCATACGTGGCCTTGGCCTTCTTAATGCCATCCACCAGTTCTTTCCTGCTCTTTCTCAGCTCCTCTTTATCTCCGGACTTGAATGCAGTGTCCCTGGCTGCTAGCAAGGCGCGGACTTCTTTATTTAACCAGGGTTTTCGGTTCGGGTAAGATTTAACATATTTTTTTATGGATACATTTTCAGAGCATGTACTGATGTAACCCAGGACTGAGGAAGCATAGAGTTCCAGGTCCACTGAGCTCCCATCAGTAGCTGCCTCTCTGAAAACAGACCAGTTTGTATTCTCAAAACAGTCTCTCAGCATGGAGGTGCTGCCTTGAAGCCAGACTCTTATCTCTCTTTGTTCCGGCTTGGAGCGCCTGAGTGGGGGGAGCTGTCTTGGGGCCAGGATCAAAGAGCCGTGATCGGAAGCTCCGAGCGGTGGGCGTGTCTTCGCCGTGTACGCCCCCTTTACATTAGTGTAGACTTGGTCAAGCGTTTTATTTCCTCTTGTTGCTGTGAAAACGTGCTGACTGAAGGCTGGGAGGGAGACTTGAAGGTCCACGTGATTCACGTCACCACAAACAATGAAGAGCCCCTCAGGATATTTACACTGCAGCGAGGTGAGTAAGTCATGAATTTCTCCCTGGGCGTCATTAGCATTAGCATCAGGGGCTATGTAAATAGCGCTGATTAGAATTACAGAATAGTCGCGGGGGAGATAATGCGGACGGCACCTTACTGTGATCAACTCCACGGCAGCTGAACAAAGCCTTTTGATCACAGAACAGTTCGTGCACCAATCTTTGTTCACGTAAATACAAACACCACCGCCTCGTGTTTTCCCCGTAGTCTCGGTGCACCGGTCCGTTCTGAAAAAGAGTCTATTATCCAGCTCATAAACAGAGTCCGGTGTATCCTCAGAGATCCACGTTTCTGTCAGGCAGAGCACAGAGCACCTTCTCATCTCCTCCGACGTGGTCACTCTCAAACGAAGTAGATCCATTTTGTTGTCCAGCGAGCGGACGTTAGACAGAAAAAGAGCCGGCATCGGGGGTCTCCCGGTTTTAGCGTCTGCCCGCAGTCTCGTCATAATTCCTGCTCGGCAGCCCCTCTTCTTTCCTCGGGAGCACCGCTTCCTTTTCTTTCCCCTGGAGCGCATCTGCTTCCAGAAAGATGATCTTAACAGCTCCAATCTTCCGAGCTCTGATTTGAGTTCGTTGCTGATTTCAGCTGTGCCCTGTGGTAAATCCGCTCCGATTCTTAACAGTTCAGTTCGGCTGTAATTCACCCGAAAAAAACGTGCAGAGTCAGGTACAAAAACACTATTAAAATTACTAGAAACTAGGGATGAACCGGGAGCTCGTGAAGCTGCGGCTGGTCTGAGTGCGGCCATCTTGAGATAGCAACACATACCTGAAATATTCTCACCATTTTGACGAGATGTGTGGCCGGGTTCTGTTTTCAACCGCTACTTCCTGTTTACTGTAGACATGCGTAACGCTGACGTCTGACGTAATGACGCTGACGTCTGACGTAATGACGCTGTGCGTGGCCCGGTAGATGCGATTCAAGCCAGTTGATGGAAACACTTCTGCTTCGCATTAATTTGTATTTACATATTTGCGAGATTTCAAAAATTAGCTCAAAATTCGAAATGAAAATAGATGGAAACACTGTTAGTGAGAAGCTAATAGCTGATAGCACAACTTGTTGGGTTAGTTTTACCACACACATTTGGATGTCAAGCGTTAGCCCCCTTACATGATTAGTCTTATGGCACAATGGATAACAAAAACTTTGAACTTAAAAAGTCTGTCCTTCATGCACAGGAGTGCAGAGGATCCACACTGCAGCTAGGAACCTGGAACAAGCCTCCACAAGTGAAGACAGCATCACAGGTGACTAATGCTAATAAATAACATTTAACACTTTTCATTTAATATAAGTAAAAGTGCTATGCATATCATATGGCTGTTAATGAATGTATGTCACCAGCTCTTACAGCTGTTGCACAATTTTAGTAGCAAATAAGACTAAGAGGAATATGTTCTGACAAAGGAACGTATATAAAATGTCGGTATCGGCACCGGTTATTAATAAGTTTTAACATGTCAGCATATCGGCCAAAAATCCAATATTGTGCATCTCTATGAATGAATTCAAATAAGCTCTGTAAGTCGTTGGCAACTGAAAGAAACATGGCTATTGCAGCAATTTAGAATACATGAGGGTTGGATAGTAGAAACATTAGTGTTTTAACAGAATACAACATTATACATTAATCCATGAATTTCTGGGGTTGTGAAGTCAGTGAGCTTCAACTCCTGCCTGTAGGAGGGATTGTATTGCTGGAAAAGAGTCACCAATGAGTTACCCTTTGAAAGAGGTTTAAATACAATTTTTTATTTCTTGCTGCTCTACTTGCTGTGCTAACCCTACCCAAATCTCATTGTTGTATATAAGGAAAATTTTCACCAATTTTTAAAAAATTTAGTCTATGATGTATGTGACGTGCCCCTGTGTCAATTACGTCAATGTCCGTGTGTGTTTAATTAATGCTATTTTCCTTTGTGCAACTGATTGGCTGAGTGCGGCTTAAAAAGACCAAGCTCCACCTGCTGGACGAGCGAGGGAGGCCAGAGGAGATGTTGGTCTGATTGCTTTTGCTCTCCAGCCTCGCTCCCGCTCCGGCGACCTGTGTTGCACCTTTTCACATTTGTTGTTGAGCTAATTGTTTTTGGGACTGGGAGTCATCTGTGTACGGTGGTTTAGTTTTCCGGTTTTGGGTTGTAGGGTTAGTCCCTGGGTTATAGGGCGAGGGGAGTGGCCCAAATCTGACAGCTAACTGCTGGTTGGTTCGGGGCTTCTCCCTCTTTTTGTTTGTTTTAACTAGGCCTCCCAGTCTGCTTTTTTTTTTTTGTTCAGAGGATTTTAGGACAATTAAAGTCTTGTCTAAACAAAAAAAATCATCTGAGCTTCATATGTTGTGTGTCCTGTCTACCTCTAGACGTTTCAGGACCATAACAATGTACAGCTACCAAAAATCGTAAAACACATTTGCCAATTATGCTACATGTTTTGATGTCATTTTTTGTGTGTGTGTATAGGTTTATCCAAAGCTGTGGAAAAAGTAGTGAATCAAAAAGGATAAGTGGTACGCCAATAACCCCCCATCACTGAGGGATTTGAGTCGTGAATGTTTGGAGTTTTCAAGATGAGGGTTTTTCTAGACTGGAATTGAACAGGGTGTGTAAGAAAACCTTAATGTTTTTGGTGCAAGATATTCAAGTGTGTAGGAGGTACACTGTGTACAAGAACAGTAATATCTAGAGATGCACGATCCACATTTTTTAACTTCCGATCTGATCCCGATACCTAAATCTGGATATCGGCCGATACCGTCCAAATATCATCATCATTACTGATTTTATATGAGGCTGTAATAATCTCCTCGCTATAGGCAAGTACAATTTGAACAAATCTATGCATGTCCAAAAAGACAACATGAGATAAGTTTTATTAATGTTGGATGAGTTTCAAAGTTAGAATTAAATCCTGCTAACAGAATAGTTGTTTGTTTTATAACTACCTTTAAAAGTGGATATTAAAGTGATTAAATTGCTTTAAACATCTGCTAAGTTCATGGCATAAACCAACACAGACATGTTCCTGATTTTAGTATTTTACTTCACTTTATAATGTAGCTGTTTTTGTTTCGTTTCTTGTATTCTTCAATGCATATGCTTTTTATAATTGTCTACTGTTGTACTGATAAATATCTCCTGGAGGGTAAACTATATGTTGTGGAGAGTTAGGACTGTATGTTGATTTTGAGGAGTTTAGCTGGAGCACTTCACCCACACAGACACTCCGGTCAGAGAGCGAGTCCAGACACAGCAAGATGGTGTTTTCTTGCAGTTTAATTAACTTTCCAGTTTGTTTACAGCATGAAGTTTCTCTTTCATGAGCTGTCTATTCTTCACAACTGACAGTAACTGGCATTAACTGTCCCTTTTCTGTCTGTCTGGTATCTGAAATAAAAGAAAACGGCTAAATAAGAACAAGCTAATATGTAGCTTAGCTTACCCTTAATATTACAATAAGACAGAACTTTCAACATGAAATAAACATTTCTTGGACTGTCTCATATTTGCGCCAAAAATCGCCACCCCATTTATATATGAAAGAAGAAATTAGCGCTCATTAATGTTGTATAAACTCACCCTTGTCACAAACGCAGACAGGCATCAACGATTACACCAACGGCTATGAAAACCAACGGCTTTTGCTCAGCTCTGTTATATCCCCAAGGACCCCTTAGCTGTCTAACAAGATGCCTGATGTAAAAAATACGAATTAGCTGTCTAACAAGATGCCTGAACAAAACAATGCATAAATACTAGGGGAATTTATAACAGCCGCCCCCAGAATAGCCTAGCTATTATGTAAAGTCTATTAAATTCCCTAAGATGAAGTGGAGTCCTGTATTTTGTCCATCATCAGGTGGAATGGCCGGCAGCTGGACCATACGTGGTACCGGCCGCAGGTAGGTCTTCTCTCCAATCCGAACCTCAGCTGACCGGATCCGACCGTCTGCACTCTCGATCACCTTGACAACCTCCCCGATGGGCCACCGTGCTCTCTGAAGCTGGGGATCAACGATCATGTCGATCGTGCTCTGCGTGAGGTCATCAGTAGGCCGCCTCCACTCCTGCCGAACTTCCAAGAACGGAAGGTGATGCCGCAGGAACTGCACACAGAAGTGGTCCACCATCATCTGACAGTGGCGCCAACGTCTTCTTGTGACGGTGTCAGGAGCGTAAGACGCTTGGGGTAAGGAGGCGTCCCGCCGCCCCATCAACAACATATTTGGCGTCACTGGATCAGGATCAGCTATGTCTGATGAAACATAGCCTAAGGGCTTGGCGTTGGATCTGGTCTCGACCTCGATCTTCTTACGTATGTGCAGGAACTCGTAGTACGGGTTGGCTCGCTCCGTCTGGTAGGACTCGATCTCCTCCAGCTTCACGGTGTCCACGATGGCTGCCAGAGACTGCTGGCACCGCTCCTTCTCCTGCTGAGCCGCACAGCTCAGCTGGGAGCTCAGCAGCTTGGGCATCTTCCTCTTGCACGGATGAGGAACGTGGACGTCCACTTCCTCGTCTGAGAGGCGGAGCTTGAGCTTGGCTCCCGAGGAGTCAGACTCTTGGTCTCCACACTGAGGGGAGGAACACTCCGAGGTGTTGCTGCTGTCCGTCTGAGCTGCCGGCTGGATGCTGGTTTGACTCTGCTCTTCGGCTGCGGACGAGGATTCGGGTTTCTCGTCAGCTGGCATGGCCTCCATCGGATCAGGGTGGAGCTCAGCTTTGGATTCAGAGACACCTTCTGAACTCAGGCTGCCTTCGAGTGGTTCAGTTCTGTTGGTCTCTGAGCTCTGTGGGACGTCGGTCCTCTCCTCAGCCTTGTGTTCAGGACTGATACAGGACACGTTGTCCTCCATATGAGACCCAGGACAAAAGGCTGCATCGTCACTAGGGGGCCAGGACTTCTTGCAGTCTGGATAGTTTATGATCCTGTTGTCTTCTGAGCCCTTGGACTCAGTTTTATTTAAACTGGGTGATGTCTCCCCTTCAGCAGAGACGGGAATGTGCAAACTGGTGGACAGTACTGGACTCCCCGCCCATTCTGTTCTTAGGTTCTCTGAACCAGTCTCCATGTCCTCTTCTTCTGGTCTGTCGGGGTTTTCCACAGGATTGTTGCTATGGTCAGTAAATTCTCTCTCACTATCACGAACCAGCTTGGGTAGTTCAGGTACAGGAACAGGCTGCTTCGGCGGCTGGAAACTGTATGTGGACTGTGGCATGGTGTACTGTGGCAGGGAAGAACTGTATCCATGGGGAGCTGGCCCTACCATGACAGGCACTGGCTGGTAGACCGTCTGTACTGCAGGAGGTTGAAGCTGGAGAACAGGTTGTGGAGATGGACCTGGCTGATTACCTGGCGGCTGCAAGATGGGCTGTGTAATAATCGGTGGGGGCTGGTGCACAGGAGGTGCAGTGATAACTGGTGTATGCTGATACACAGGCTGTGCAGCATTAACCTGTAGGGGCTGATACAGAGGCTGTGCGGTTTGATACACAGGCTGTGCCGCGTTAACTTGCGTGAGCTGATACACAAGCTGTGTGGTGTTAATTTGCATGGGCTGATACACAGGCTGTGCGGTGTTAACTTGCGTGGGCTGATACACAGGCTGTGCGGTGTTAACTTGCATGGGCTGATACACAGGCTGTGCGGTGTTAACTTGCGTGGGCTGATACACAGGCTGTGCGGTTTGATACACAGGCTGTGCCGCGTTAACTTGCATGAGCTGATACACAGGCTGTGTGGTGTTACCTTGTGTGGGTTGATACACAGGCGGTGGCACTGCCATAGGGGTGTAGAGGTTCTGGCACTGAAGCATAATATTGTTTGATAGTGATGTGGGTTGCAGCACATGACGTGGTGTTGCTGGAGCCAGGGGTTGACGTGCTGGTGTTGACACAGCTGGATGTGGCTGGTATTCTGTATGGGCTGGACCTGTATAATTGGGCTGGTATTGTTGAGCATTTACAGCTGTAGTCACAGGATTAATTATTTGATAGGCTGGTTGGTATAACGTAGACATTGTGTTATACTGGCTTGTCTTATCGACTGCCGCCGCTGGGAAATGACGCTGTGAGAACCCGAGTGCTGAAAACAGCTGGCCATCTTGAATAGCAGACTTGGTCTGCAGGCTGAGTGACTGCAGCTGCTGTGCACTGGCACTTAGATTGTCATCCTGATGAGGGGCAGCATAAGACATTAGTGACTGAGGAACTTGGTAGTCCTGGAGGTGAGCTGGTAGCTGCCGTGGCCGTTCTGTTAATCTTGATGTGTCCATTTTGCTGATATGAGTGAAGTAATCCGGCTCGAAGGACCATATGTTGTGGAGAGTTAGGACTGTATGTTGATTTTGAGGAGTTTAGCTGGAGCACTTCACCCACACAGACACTCCGGTCAGAGAGTGAGTCCTGACACAGCAAGATGGTGTTTTTTGGGAGTTTAATTAACTTTCCAGTTAGTTTACAGCATGAAGTTTCCCTTTTCTGAGCTGTAACTTCTTCCTAACTGAAAGTAACTGGTATTAACTGTCCCTTTTTCTGTCTGTCTGGTATCTGAAATAAAAGAAAACGGCTAAATAAGAACAAGCTAACAAATAGCTTAGCTTACCCTTAATATTACAATAAGACAGAACCTTAAACATGAAATAAACATTTCTTGGGCTGTCTCATATTTGCGCCAAAATCGCCACCCCATTTATATATGAAAAGAAGAAATTAGCGCTCATTAACAGTGCATTAAGCTCACCTTTGTCACAAACGCAGACAGGCATCAACGATAGAAAACACCAACGGCTATAAAAACCAACGGCTTTCTCAGCTCTTTTTATCCCCAAGGACCCCTTAGCTGTCTACCAAGATGCCTGATGTAAAAAATACGAATTAGCTGTCTTAACATAAAATGAGAATTAGCTGTCTAACAAGATGCCTGAACAAAACAATGCAGAAATACTAGGGGAATTTATAACACCCGACCAATATGAAATTTTGGCTGTCGTCGATACTGCTATTGGGAGGGGAAGCTACCGGTAATGCCAATAACATATAGTACTGGCTGAATTTTTATTTATTTTTTGCTTTGTCCACCCCCAAGAATCTAAGAAAACAGCAAGTGGACTTTATTTAGCACAACTGTTAGCAACCATGAAGCTAAGCAAATCAGAGCCACTCTATACCTAGTCCCACACTAGGTTTACAAGTGGTGCACTGATCATAAAAACAGTCTTCCTGACGTGCGTTCATATTTTCTATCCTCCATTCACCATAAAGTTATCAAGTATGTTATAAAATATAAACTAAACAAAGAAACACTGTTCCCTGTTCATTGCTTAAACAGCCACGTATGGTGATGGCCTAATTAGTAGTGACTGCAGCAGCTTTTTTTTTCTTTGCAGAGAAGTTAAAATTTCAGACAAACATGGCATTTCAATGAGGATGACAAAGATAGCATTACTAACACTGATATGTTTTACCTCGACGTTAGATTTGTTGTTCTGGATAAAGTTTTACAAGGCAATATGCTAAGTTATCTAAATGTTAGCTTGCCACCTTGAGAGGCACATAGCTAATGACAAGTGGGTTGGAGGATTGAAGAGAATTTATTATTGATTTTTTAAATTGTTTATTATCAGATCCGTTACAATCAACTTACCATGCTTTGCTCAGCAAAATATACTACGGTACACAGTATTGCTCCCTTCTTTGGCTATGCTGTGTTGTGAGTCAATTGTGCAGCATGGCCATTCATTCAACCTTTATTTATTGAGCTTCTGGGACTCATTTACAAGAGAGACCTGACTTTAACAAAGAGTGATGACAACAGTAAACAATAATTAAAGAAAGCATACAAATTTAGAAGAACAAATAAAATAAAATGGTATAAAAAAAAAACGAAACAAAAACGGCTAGATTGTAAAGCGATGTAGGATACTAAAAACAGGAACATGTCTGTAGTATTGGTTTTTGCCATGAACTTTTTCAGATATTTGAAGCCACTTAGAAAGGTCAAGGTCGAGAGCTTCAGATCTTTTTGCAAGATATTCCAGGAAAGAGCGGAGTAGGAGAAGTAGTCCGCATGCGCCCTCTGCTACATACATTGTACAATTATGCCATTTGCAAGTAAGGACAGAGCTCATTCCCCACATGTTAGAGGTGTAAATTAGAAGTGTTTATAGTGGCGCATAATTATCACAGATACCAGTATGTCCCCAAACGTCTATACTGTATTGGCCCTACCAATATATCAGTCGGACTCTATTTAGGAGTTTCCTGTGGTCTGCCCAAAGTTTTAGGTGGCTTTTGCAACAGGAAGCTTTAGTAGCTTGAGGTGATGTGATTTACCTCATTGGAAGTTAAGCTAAATCAGGAGTATCTGATATTATCAGTGTAAAAACATATTTGTCCATCCGTTAGTCAGTCATTTTCTTTACCTGCTTTTGCAGTTCAGGGTTTAGTATTTTTCAGGTCTGTGTAAGTAAAAAAAAAAAAAAGAAGAAAAATCAGAGTGGAGAAACCTTTGCATGGCCAGATTTATCCTACCTCTTCTTTTTCTAAAATATAAAATTCTAACTCTTTAGATTTACTCTAAATGGGAGCAT
Source organism: Garcialebias charrua (assembly GCA_038048925.1). NCBI lineage: Eukaryota > Metazoa > Chordata > Actinopteri > Cyprinodontiformes > Rivulidae > Garcialebias > Garcialebias charrua. The sequence goes on from JBBPBX010010045.1 coordinate 28,661, forward strand.
AGTTTTACAAAATGAACATTATGATGAAATTATGCCAAATAACTTGAAATATGTACAGGTAAATGTGACTATAAACTCAATTATTAGAAACACAAGCCTTTTGTTTTCTGGAAGTGATATTTGCTGATCTCCATCATTCGTGGTTTTGTCTGGAAATTAGTTGAGAAATCTCAAGATATAAATTTTAAAAAGTTTGAAACTTTGACATAGAAATTGCACATGGACTGAGTTTATCAGGGTAGAGCATACTTGTTAATTATAAAAGTGCTCAATTGTAAAGTAATTAGTTTGTTTAAAAGGATATACTGTAATCTGTTTATTTTTATCTTTGTACATGGACAAATGAATTAAATCATGGCTAAAAGTGTACTTTACTTTTGGGAAAGTATGCACTTTTTTTCTCACTGACTCTCTTAACGAGGTGCACGCGTTTCTCCCCGCTCCCTGTTCTCCTGCTTTTTTGCTCTCTGTCTGTGTATCGGAGCAGCTCCAATTTTTAGACATCTTCCGAAATGAAAACTACTGTTTTGGATCGGACCAACGGGACTTTCTACACAAATGACAAAATCTTTTCAACAAAACGACAGGGTCCTGGAGAACCCTCATCTGCTCGGACAAGATGCATGCAGCTGCGGACATATCTCTGGGGGTGATGTGTCTACCTCTGCTATCGAACGAAGACGTCGGAATTGCATATAATTGGATTTATGATACCATACCATACCATTTTATTTATAGAGCACTTAAAACAGCGACGAGGCCAACTAAAGTGGTGTACAAACAACAGGCAACACATAGGCAACATGCAAAATGAAGTAAAAAAAAACAGAATATAGACATAACATGATAACAGGTTTCCTGTTTTTGGAATAGTCTGGATCTTGGTTTATCAACATACAAAGAAGACAGCCGCAGCTAATTTGAACCTCGTCAGGCTGCAGTCTATGTGAAGGTTGGTTCGTGCTTTGAGGACTCAAAATCAGCTGCTTTATGAGCTAAACCGTAAGTTGGAAGTGATTTGAATCGCAGGCCACCTGCGGCTTTGGGACTCGTCAGCATGGAAATGACCTTGAAGAGGCTCGTAAGCATGGACCAGCAGAATGCACCCTAATCTGGCCATTTTGGTCCTCCGAAGTTATCAGTACAGACTCAAAGACTGACGAGGGAAAAAAAAGTCTGCCTGAATAAGTCAACAAGTGTGGCTATCTGAATACGACTCCCCACTTGGCCTTGAAATAGGCCGACTTATCCATTTCTCCTGGGAAATATGTAAACTAAGGAAACATTTGTCTATCGCTACCCCCCCCCCCCACCCCTTGCTTTGAAGGCTTATCAGAACTGTGCCAGCTGACCATCATCTTATCAGGACAATGGACTATCTGTTAGAGCTTCATAGACCGCCTCGTTGTAAATGCATATGCAACGTGTTCATAAATGTGCTGCTGGCAGAGTTTTTTTGATGTCTTAATTCACGTCCTGTTAGGACAAGGTGTGAAGAGATCTTATTTTTAATGCCACTATACTGTACTCTCCAAATGGCTGTGTCTTTTTCTAAATAAAAAATGTATTCAAAAAAGAATTAGAAAGCCGCGCTGTATATAGCAGCAGCTTTGTGCACTCCGCCCATCTTTCGGACGGCTGTACATACATTTTCTCATTGCATCTTGTTGCAATTATAATAAAGCTTATTCTTATTCTAAAAACAAAACAAATCAGATCTGAAGGATGTACCTTTTTAAATAAAACTAAATAAATATATTTATATCTAAATCACTCTAAGCATGCTGCTTTAGTGGTAAACAGAATATGAACATTTCCACATAAAAATAAACCTTTTAAAACATGTTTGTAGAACAGTTGTCTTGTTGATGGGGTCTGAGCAGGGCCGGATTTATGCAGGGGCTTTCAGGGGCTTGAGCCCGGGGCCCTGGAATTTTAGGGGCCCCCAGAGCCTCCGGACCCGCTCCCTAAGTTTTTTTTTGTGAACGGATAGTCTCAAACACGTTGTCTCACAAAGGAGAAAACTGTTCTTGTTAGGTTTTATGTAAAACTGGATGATTTTATCTTTTATTCGCTTCAGCGCGGCCGGTCCCCTCCCGCTGCCGGCGGGGGAGGGAGGGGGTGTGTGCGGCCGGTCCCCTCCCGCTGCCGGCGGGGGAGGGGGGGTGCGCGCAGCCGGTCCCCCACCCACCGCTGGTGATAAGGAAGAGAAAGTGGAGGTGGAGGTGAATGGAGAAATAAAAAGTGCAGGAACGGAGGCAAAGGAGCTGGTGTAGGAGAAAGCAGGGGCGGCTGTAGAAGAAATGGAGCTGGGGCCCCCCAAACCAGGTGAAGAAACAAGGGAAGAGAAAAAATGAAGTTGCTGCAAGCGTGTTGCAGGGAAGTTTGTGTTGAAGTCCAGGCAACAATAGCTATTCAGTGATTTTATTTTGTGATGGAAGCATCATATTCTAGTTTCAAACCCTAACATGTGGTTTTGTATTTAACCAGTTCAGGGTTGTTTGTAGTTTGTGACAACTGGCATATTAAAGTTGTAAGTTGTGAAAACTTACTATTCAGTCATTTTCTGCTCATCATCTGAACCAAAGCAAAACAAACATATATATATATATATATACACACACACACACACACACACACACACACACACACACACACACACACACACACACACACACACAC
>JBBPBX010010045.1:31609-52260 GCA_038048925.1 Garcialebias charrua
CGTTCCCCAGCCCCTCACTGAATGGTTTGCATATGTTCAGGCCCGGTTTCATTCGGAGCCAGGTCTGTACCCCCATATAGGCTCACAAACACCCCAGGCTCATGAAAATACCTCCAGACTTTTTACAGGCTGTTACCGCACAAACTGTTCGTCATTGGCTCCTTAAAGCTGCTCCCATTTATAACTCCTGTTACTTTCCTCTGGCAAAATTCCTTTCATCTGTTTACTCTTATGTTTCTCAACTTTTACTCTGCTCAAGGAGTCTTAGCCTTAGACCAACAAATAAGGCAGCACGCCCTCCAGTGACCAATAAATATACTGCATCTTTTTTACAACATGAATTTATTACAAAGTGTATTTTTAATAGTATTAATTCTTCCTGAATGTTATTTTATAGACTTTCAACATTGTAATTATTTAAAACTGGAATATTCTGAAACAGGAAATGTCTATATTGCAGTACAGTTTAAAAATTCATGAACATGTGCATAAGAAAACAGTATCGCTTTTTTAAGTTTAAATGTCTTGGTTTTTTTTCATGCATTTTGGTTGAAATGTTGCTGTTTTGACTATGTTTACATGTGAAGTTTTTATTTTTACAGTATTAACTTCTTAACGTTCAGTGTATTTTGCCATTTTAGCAATCGATTTTTAATTCCTCGTTTTCGTGTGTGCTTTTCTCCACAGGGCATGGCCTTCACACTACAGGAGCGACAGATTTTAGGGATACATGGTCTGTTGCCTCCTAAAGTGGAAACTCAAGACATTCAGGCCATGCGCTTTCAAAATAATCTCAAGAAAATGTCAGATCCCTTGCAGAAGTAAGGACTTAATTTTCCTAAAATATAGAACAAAAATTGACCTTTTTAAATTTTTTCTAATTTCCTTTCTTTTCTACACAGGTACATCTACCTGATGGGCATTCAGGAAAGGAATGAGAGGCTTTTCTATCGGGTGTTGATGGAAGACATAGAAGAACTAATGCCAATTGTCTACACTCCCACTGTAGGCCTGGCCTGCACACACTATGGGCACATATTTAGGAGACCCAAGTAAGCATTTAGTGTAGCTCCCAAAGATGTAAAAAAAAAAAGTAATTTTTTGTATTTGTATCTGATTTCTTGTAGACATGCTGCATCTTTTGCATTTTAAAACAGAATATTAAAGGTGTTTAAGAGTTTTCTTATCATTGTTTGTTGTAAAGAGAATCCTTAATTATGTATATTTTGCTCATCAGAGGCTTGTTCATTTCCATTCTGGACCGAGGACATATTCGCTCCATTCTGGACAACTGGCCAGAGACTAATGTAGCAGTAAGTACTTTACCTTTATCATAGTATTTTTTTCTTGGCTTATAAATACAAAACATGCTCTAAAGTTTTGCATCACCTCTTGATTCCAGTCAAATTATTTCAGTTTTAAGGGAAAATGCATTTTTTTTATGTGACAATGTAAATATCTATACCTGTACTTCAAAATCAGTTTAAATATTTACAGAAAGACTTGTTCGTTAACAGTTTTCATCCACCTTTACCTGGTAATTATAGATTGACAATTAATGTTTCTTTTTCATCTTCCATCTTTCTTTTTTTAAAGGCGGTGGTAGTAACTGATGGAGAACGCATTTTAGGTTTAGGGGACCTAGGTTGTTACGGAATGGGCATACCTGTTGGAAAACTGTGTCTGTACACAGCCTGTGCTGGTATTCGACCTGAGAAATGTCTGCCTGTGGCGATAGACGTTGGCACAAACAATGAGGTAGGTTGACTTTGTTTCCTCTGCATGTGGACCGTTAAGTGCTCTGGTGAAAAGCATGCGTTGTAAAGTCACGTTTGTCTTTACTCTCCCATTAGACTCTCCTTAAGGATCCATTTTACATGGGCCTGTATCAGAAGCGAGACCGCACTCAAGCGTACGATGATCTGATTGATGAGTTTATGGAAGCTGTGGTGGAAAAATATGGGCAGGACACACTGATCCAGTTTGAAGACTTTGGGAATCACAATGCGTTCCGCTTCCTTCGGAAGTACAGGGAGAAATACTGCACCTTCAACGATGATATTCAAGGTTTACACATTTACCTTTCATTAGCTCAATGGAATTTAACTTGTGCATTCCACATAATTTATATTTTTGAATGTATTTTTATTGTATTCATGTGTTCTTCTTGCTGGCTCAGTGTGTCATTTGTAAAGAGAATTCCACATGTTTGTAATTCCATTCATTTGCTTTACCTGCATGTTCTGTTCAGGGTTTTAGGAAGCTAGTGCCTATGTCCAGCAGTGATTGTGCAAAAGGTTTGATAGACCAGTCCATCTCAGGGCCACATAGAGACAAACAAGACAGACCACCATTTATGCTCTCATTCACATCTAGTGTCAATTTAGAGTTATCATTGAACCTAACACGTGTGTTTTTGGTCATTGGGAAAAAACCAGAGTACCTGGAGAAATTCAGTACATTTAAATTTGAAATATGGTCTTTAATTGTCAGAAAACCTACAAATCTTAACAGTAGTATGAATAATTCACAATCTGGCCTTTTCACTATTTTCAAAGCAGATGGGTAATTTTAAAATGTTCTTTTGTTTCACACCTGTGAAAGCAAGCATTAATGATCTGACGTTAACTGTGTACAGAGTGAGAATACTGTACCTGTATGTACTTGAGGACTGAGACTGAGAAAACTGGTGGCTTGACTGCATTTGAGTCTTGTTTTGTATGTACCGGTACTCTGTGGGAGCGAGCTCCAGCCGAAGAGTCTCAGCTGCAGAGTGGTAGAAGAGAAGTGTTAGCTGGTAGCAGCCTGAAGCAAAACATTATGGCGTTTCTGGCTTTACTTTCTGATCATCAACGTACAGTAGGTACAGAGGCAATTAAACTGTGCTTTGAAAGTGGCTGCAAATTAAACTTTGTCTAAAAGGGCTGATTTTCTGTCAGAATTTCCAAGTCTGTATTGATTCCTTTCTTACTTTCTGACAACAAAATCAGAACTATGTGAGTGAAAGCAGCTTTACTGGGAATTCAGTCAAATTAACATTTGAATTGGAGACTTTGCTGTCACTGCTTTCTTCTTGGGTGGTCTTTTAGTTTTGTCAGTGCTCATTGATGTCTGAGTCAGGGGTCCCTCATGTAAAATTGTCAATCTTCAACAACTTCAACAGCTTAGCTGTGGTCCTCAGTGTTTTGCTTTAGGCTTTTTGTTTTCAGACAACTTATATTGCTGCCATGATCTTATCCCTGAAAATACACAAAATATAAAATGGAGGGAAAAAAAAGAAAACTTTAATAATAATAATAATACATTTTATTTGTAGGCACCTTTCTTGGCACTCAAGGTCACCTTACATCGACAATCATAAAAACAGACACAATATTATATACAGTACACAGTAAAAACAAGTAAAATAAAAATAAGGCAATGCATTTGCTATCATACTACTTTAAACAGGTGAGTTTTGAGTTTGATTTTGAATTGTGGCAAAGAGTTTGTGTCGCGCATATCAGGTGGAAATGAGTTCCAGAGCTGGGGAGCAGAGCAGTTGAATGCTCTGCTCCCCATAGTAACAAGATGGGCAAGGGGAACAATGAGCTGAATAGAAGAAGAGGATCTGAGGGTACGAGCAGGTGTAGCAATGTGAACAATGTCTGAAAGGTATGGAGGAGCAAGGTTGTGGACAGCTTTGAATGTCAGGAGGAGAATTTTATAATTGATGCGATATGGGATGGGAAGCCAATGAAGCTGTTGTAAAACAGGTGTGATGTGATGGATTGAGGGGGTCCGTGTAATGACACGGGCAGCTGAATTTTGGACCAGTTGTAATTTACGGAGGGTTTTCTGAGGTAAGCCAAAAAGAAGAGAATTGCAATAATCTAAACGAGAGGTGACCAAACTGTGGACCAGAACAGCAGTGGAGTGAGGAGTGAGGGAAGGACGGAGACGATTAATGTTTCGAAGATGAAAGTAGGCTGACTGAGTGATATTAATGACATGGGAGGAGAAGGAGAGGGTGCTATCAAGGATGACACACAGACTCTTAACCTGATGGGAGGGAAAGATGGAAGCGTTATCAACCGGAATGGAAAAGCTATGAAGTTTATTTAGTATTGATTTAGTGCCAATTAAAAGAAGTTCTGTTTTATTGCAATTTAGTTTAAGATAGTTTAAATTGAACCAGTGTTTTATTTCTAGTAGACAATCAGTGAGGGATGAAGGTGGAAGTGTAGAATTAGGTTTGGTTGAGAGATAAATGGGTGTCATCCCCCGCATAGCAGTGAAACTGAATATGATGTTTGCGAAAAATGAAACTAAGGGGAGAAGATAAATGATAAACAACAAGGGTCCCAGGACAGAGCCCTGTGGAACACCTGAGGTAACAGAAACAGGATGAGACATGGATGATTTTAACTGAACAAACTGAGTGCGGTCTGAAAGGTATGAATGGAACCAGTTGAGAGGTGTATCTACAATGCCAAGAGAGGAAAGTCTGTCCAGAAGAATGTTGTGTGAAATTGTGTCAAAGGCTACAGTCAGATCAAGCAGAAGGAGTATGGATAATAAACCAGAGTCGGCAGCAAGGAGAAGGTCATTGGTGATTTTAATGAGTGCTGTTTCAGTACTGTGGAGCGGACGGAAACCAGATTGAAATTGTTCATATAAATTATTGCAAGACAGATGAGCATGAAGTTGAGCAGCTATTGTTTTTTCAAGAATTTTTTAGATGAAAGGAAGGTTCGAAATGGGGTGAAAATTATTGAGATTATTGGGATCTAAACCAGGTTTTTTGAGTAATGGAGTAACAGCAGCTGTTTTGAGAGCAAGGGGAACAACACCAGTGGTAAGGGAGGAATGTATCATATCTGTAATGAAAGGGACAGAGATGGAAGAGTAGCTTTAACAAGAGCAGTTGGAAGGGGGTCTAATTGACAAGTTGAAGATTTTGATTTTTGAATTAATTTGGATATGTCATTGATTGAAGGGAGTGTAAATACAGAATGTGAATTAGGGGCAGCTGGAACTGGAACAGATGACATTCAAGTCACAGTGGGTAACAATTGTTGGTGGATCTGTGTTAACTTATTTTTGACGAAAAAACGATACCAAAATGTTACAAAAATCAGAGGAATACAAATGAGGAGGAAGTGAATCAGGCGGTTTTGTAATATTTGTAAGTCGAGAGAAGAGGGCCTTGGAATTACCCTCATTTGAACTGATTAAACTGGAATGGATTTGGCTGTAGAAATGGATTCTTTGTAGTGAAGAATGTGATTTGAATACATGTCTTTGTGCACCGTGAGAACAATTTTCCTATAAAGCAGGGGTCCCCAAACTTTTTCCTGTGAGGGCCACATAACTTTTCCCTTCTCTGGTGGGGGGCCGGAGTCAGTTTGTAACAGGAAAAAGTGTGACGATTGCAGGAGTGCCTAAATGTAAAAATGTATTGTTTTTCAGAAAGCCCAATCAAATAACCCTTTCTGGGTTCTTCACAGATGTTGGAACAATAATAAATAGTTAATTAGTAGTGAATAGCTTACTGGGAGCCGTTTCTTCGCGGTGTCCATCCAAAAGGGGCGGCCGTGGTGTAGTGGTAATGGCAGTCGTCTCCCGATCGGAAAGTTGGCGGTTCGACTCCCGGGACCCGCACCATGTGTCGTTGTGTCCTTGGGCAAGACACTTAACCCTGAGTTGCTCCCGGTAGGACTGGAAAGCACCTTGCATGGTAGTCTGCCGCCACCGGTTTATGAATGTGTGTAGCATTCAATATATGTGTAGCACTTTGAGATTTTCAGTAATGAAAAGTGCGTTATAAATTGAATTAATTATTATTATTATTATTAAAGGCTGCGCGCATTAGCGTTAGCCCCTCCGCGTTAGCATGTTAGGCCACACAAGCTATCATACTTGTCTTTGTGATGGGATTCATAGTGTCGCCGCAGGTTGTATTCTTTGAATGCCGCCACCGTCTCTTTACAGATGAGACGGACAGCCTTGTCTTTGCATTGAACAAAAAAAATTATCATTTGTCCACTGCAGCTTAAGCTGGTGAAGATTCTCAGTCATCCAGGACATGATAAAATCAAAAAAGGCGTTCAATACTTCTGAATCAATTTTTTTCTTACCTAATCTTTTCACCATTACATGTATTCAGTTCTGTCTTTGAGAGGGGTGGGTTTAGGATTTTTTTTCTGAGGGTTGCCAGATAGGGGCACAGACCGCAAAAGGGTGGAACAGAATGTCACGTTTTGGATGTGTCAGAGTTTTTCCCCAAACGTTGACACGATAAATTAAATGTGGAACAATAGTTCAAATAGTTCATAACTAAGGAACATTTTATTGCAAACGTCCAACTTTATTATCAAATACACATACACATGTGAAAAAAAATCTAAATGTTCTCTGGTATTGTTCTGGGGGCCGGACCAAATGTGGAGGAGGTCCGTATCCGGCCCGCGGGCCGCAGTTTGGGGACCACTGCTATAAAGTCTTTCAAGTTGACGTCCTTTTGCTTTCAACTGTCTAAGGGTGGAAGTAAACCAAGGGGCAGTATGAGTGAATGAAACAGATCTGGTTTTAAGTGGAGCAACGATGCAATGCAACTTTACTTATAAAGCACTTTCAAAACACTTACCGGTATTATACAGTAATGAGATTAAGTTTAATACAAATCAGTGAAATTCGAACTTGGTTAGTTTCTTTAGTCATGTTTAGGGTTCTCTCTTGTTCAGTTGTAAGAATATTACAAACATGTCTGCAGTACTTAGGCATGCATTTCAAATATCACATAAGAATAAGAAACATTAGATTACCCAACCTATAAGACCTAGAAAGAAACAAATTGTCAAACGCTTCCATGTTGTGTTGTTTTACTCTTGTGTACCTGTACATGTTTCCAGGCACTGCATCTGTAGCTCTTGCTGGTATGTTAGCAGCTCAGAGAGCCACTGGTAAACCCATCACTGAACATCGTGTGCTTTTCCTGGGAGCGGGAGAAGTAAGTTGGCTCTTAATCCATTTAAAATCTCAATTCTTTCTATAAGAATTATTAGGTCTGTCACAATAACAAATTTTGCTGGGCGATTAATTGTCTCAGAAATTATTGCGATAAATGATAATATTGTTTGGAGACCGTTTTAAACTACCATAATGTAATGATAATGACATAATAATGCAAGTACATCCTCTGAAAGATCAATAAACTTTAATTTAAAAAGAACACTTAACACTGGAACTGGAAAATAAACAAAGCAACCAAAAACTAAAATAAAATGGACTCTCAGTCTCCGTTAACAAAAAATGCACTTGATTAAAAACTACCGTAAATACAAAAAAAATAAAAAATTATGGAAACAAAAACTACATTCAACCAAAACAGTTCAGATAATGAAGTCTGTAACCTAAACTGCCCTTCAAAAAAAAAAAATCATTAGTTTTAAATAGAGAAGTCGGGCAAAACTACCAGTTTTATAAACAAAACTGCTTTAGATGCTTGTGCTTTAGGTGCAGGTGCAAGTTGGTTGTATTGCTGCTCTTAGTTGCAACCGTTTTATGACAAATGCTCCATAACAGCTCACAAATTTGGTTTGAATCTGAAGTGTTTCCACACTGCTGCTGTTGCGTTCGACTTTGAAACCAATTACATTTCGTCTCCCCCCCACACACACACTATCAAATAGTGTTTCTTTAGCTTGCTAACTCCTCACAGGGCTCTAATGCTGCAGAGGTACAAGACAATATACCTTGACTGGCTACCTGACATGATGGTGAAATGAGAAAGGGAGAGGTCAGTGAAGAGAACCGGAGTGGAGCCGTTTGTCCTCCAGTGTCTTCAGTAGAAAGAGAGAGACATGAAGAAACGATAAAGCCGATAAATGAAAATTATCGACCTCATTTTAATTTATCATGCGATTACTTTAATTGATTTATTCTTTATCCCGACAGGCCTAAGAATTATGCTGCTTCAAAAATAACCAAAGCACAATCTAAAAAAGCTAAGTCTGGTCCTCTGGACATAAAAATAAAAAAAATTGTAGAAACGTTTCGTTTTTCGTCCAACCAAAGCACAAGTTGTTGATTTGTCTTGACTTATTAGAAAATGATGGTTTAGGTGTTTGGATACTCTTGTCTTAAACCGTTTCGTCACAGGCTGCTCTTGGAATTGCCAACCTGATTGTGATGGCCATGATGGAGTCAGGGATGAGCCAAGCAGCAGCCAGAGACAAGATCTGGATGTATGATGCACATGGTTTGCTTGTAAAGGTCAGCGTGTGAGAGTCTCACTGTGAGTGCTTACAATCGCTGGTAGTCGAGCTCGAAACGTTTTGTATTTATGTTTTACTTTAGGGCCGCGCACAACAAACTGACACAAACCAGGAGGCGTTTGTCCACGACAGTTCTGGGAAGATGCAGAGCTTCTTGGATGCCGTCAACACCATCAAACCCACAGCGATCATTGGTGATCAAGATTTCATTTCTTTATTTTATATTTTTTGAGCGTTCTGCTTTTATTTAGTTTACCTGCCAAAGTTCAGGGTTCTTGAATTAGAGATTCAGCTGAAGCATTAACACGTCTCTTCTTTATCAAGGTGTGGCGGGAGCTGGACCTCTCTTTACCCATGATGTCATCAAGGCCATGGCAGCACACAATGACCGACCCATTATCTTTGCCCTGAGCAACCCAACAAACAAAGCAGAGTGCACAGCAGAGGACGCCTACACACTAACTGATGTACACATTTATCATTTCAACAAACTTACAATCTAAACTTGAACTCTGCAGCCTGGCTAACGCTAACTTCTCTGCTCCTGTGTTCATAGGGTCGATGTCTTTTTGCCAGTGGCAGCCCATTTGATCGTGTTACTCTGAGCGACGGTCAGGTTTTTACACCTGGACAAGGGAACAATGCCTACATCTTTCCAGGTGAGTGTGAAATGTCAGCACATATCGCGAACATAAAAGATTATCAACAAGTTGCGTGGTCCGAATATATTTAACAAAGTGTTTGTGCTGCGGTTTCACTACAGACCGACATCCTGAAAATGATTTGTTACGTGTTTGTTTTGTGTTTTAGGTGTGGCCCTGGCTGTCATTCTGAGTGGAGTGAGACACATCAGTGATACTGTTTTCTTAGAGGCTGCTAAAGTATGTTTAAAATATATTAAATTATTTATCCATTCATTGTTCAAGCCGGCTTCACCTTCACCCCATTTTCCTTTCCTTGCTGACTGCTTGTGTGCGTATGCTTGTGTAAACCTTCTTTAACCGTCTCCTTTTCCTCTCTGTAGAGTGTGGCCTAACAGCTTTCAGAAGAAGAGCTTTTAAAAGGCTGATCCATCTGTTCGTCCCTCTTTTGCTGAGCTATGCTTTCCTTTATGCAGTTACACCAAACATTCTTATTTAGTATTAAAATTGTGTTCATTTGCATGATAATCAGGTATTTTTAAATGGGATCTTATTCAGTATCACAAAAATGAATGCCTCATATTGATTTGGATAATGTTAAAAGGGATTATTGTATTTAAATGTGTATTATTTTTATGAGAGGCTGTAGAATTGAAGGTTTAGTCTAAAAGTGTGTTTGTTCTCCTTCCAGTCACTTGCTGAACAGGTGACGGATGAAGAACTGAAGGAGGGCAGACTCTATCCTCCTCTCTCCAACATCAGAGAGGTCTCAATGCAGATCAGCGTCAAGGTAAGACTTCAGCATTTTTGTAGTTTCTCCCAATGACATTTCTACCTTAATGAATGTTTTTACTTTTGATATTATTGTCAGATTAATTGAAAATCTTTGCAGCTTTATTTAATTTATTCTTTTAATTCTGTGACAGAGTCGTGACGTTTTTTTGTTTCCCTGCAGGTGATGGAGTATGTCTATGCTAAAGGAATGGCGTTCCGTTACCCCGAGCCCCATGACAAGAATCGTTTTGTACGTGGTACTGTGTGGAACACGAACTACGAGTCCTTCCTGCCTGATACCTACGACTGGCCGAATGTCAGCTTTAGTCCTAAAACAAGCTAAAAGATCAGATCCCCACGGTAACCAAGTGTCAAAGTGGATCTTCTGTTTCTTTAGTTTGTTTTCCACTCGAATTGAAATTTCTTTAAAAGGTATGACTTTGGTCTAATCATGCATTTGAATCAAATCACTCTTATAATATCTTTAAAATTAGGGTGGAAAATGACACTTGAAAGGGAAGAGCACTGTTGTATCTAACAGTGTTATACTTACCCTTGTTAAATTTATACACCTGGATTATTGAGCATGCATCAGGATACTTTGGTGGTAGTAATTATTTTTTTCCAAGTTATTTTTCTACTTTGAGAACGTAAACCTTCAGAAATGTCTAGTGCCACCTGGTGGTGAAAACAGGCAGTGTGGAAATCTGGTTTTTGTGTTAAATTACTGGTACCGGTAGTTAAAATGCGACTTGCTAGGACTTGAGACAAAATCTGCCAGATTTTATTTCAAGCAAAAACGTTTAGAATAAATTATAAAATTATATACTTATAAATAAAAATGCTCATAAAAACAAGTTCTGCAAGGAGAACTGATTTGCTGTTTGTGATTAAAATACATTTATTTTACATGGCTGTTGTGACAAAGACCATGTAGGGCCTATATATTTTGTTATGTTTAACTCATTTATAAGTTGGCTTTGTTCGTTTGTGCTGTAACGTGAACTTTGCCTGATCTTAGTAACACAATAATTGGAAACTGATGTAACGTATTTACACTCCTGGTGCAGATATCTGTATTTACTTTATCTTTACTCCTCTAGCATGCACTTGTGGCTGCTTATAACCCACAACATGACTTATCTGGCACATGTTATTCAGTTGGTGTCTAAATTTCCACATTGCCTTTTTCACATCTTGGTCAACTTTTAGTGTTTTCACTGATTCAGATGATATAAGACTTACTGTAGAGAAAAACACTTCTTCTTGACTAAAAAAGATAATATTTGATAAAGGGAAAATAAAGAGTTAAACCAAGGAAAATTAATATCCTAAAACATTTAAAATAACCTGCAGCTAGAAAACTTGAATGTACACTCCAACAAATTGTTTATCAAGTGCTTTTGTCACCTTATATTTATATCTATTGTATTAATACATATTAATACTCCTTTAAGTATTTATATAATAAATAATACCTCCTCTAAAATCAACTATTTTAGTAATGCAAAGCAAGATACTGTAGTACCTAAATCTTATGAAAAACCTGCACAATATAAAATAAATAGAATTTATTTACTTTTTTGGCAACATCTTTTGTTTTGTTCAATGTTCAATTCAGTTTATTTATATAGCGCCAAATACATCTATGTATATCAAATAAAATTATATACCTGCTAAAAATAAATCAATTTTGTCCTTTTAAATATGGCCTTATGCTCACTTTTATGTAGAATGAAGGTTTTTGCGCAGGTTATAATTTAAACTCACTGCATTTATCTTTTTTTAGGACAATTGTTAAAATACTGTCGTTGTATACTAATTACATAATCACACACTTATTTGACTAAAATTGACAGTCAGTTTTCAGTCTGATGACTTATTAGACTTTTTTATACACTTTTTTTCAGTAAAACAGGCAGTTGTGTGCATTTGTCTTTGTGTGTGTGTTTGGTTTACACAGTAAAAATGTAAACAAACCTCAGATTATTGAAGAAAGACCTGGAATCACTCCTCACTGAAGTGACTGAACATGATTTGGTTTCTCTGCATCGTATACCTCCTTGAAGACCTCAACATGCTGCAGATATGCAGAGAAATGACTCGTCAGCCATGTGAATCTAAAGAATGCTTTTTGTTTTGTATAACATAATATTCAATATGCAGCTTTTTTGTGAGCAGCCTCAGGTTTAATGTTTTAAGGGTTTAGTTTTCTACGTTTACCTTCATTGTTTTGACTGAAATTGTATTATTTTGTGGTTCGTTAGTAGAATGTATCCGCACATCTGTTTATTGCTTTTAGTTTTGATACTCATGTAAAAGCAGAGAGAGAGAATATATTTGTTCTGCTTTAACATGGTATAATAAAACTGCTGAATAAAATCTATTGGACACTTGTCTGCTTTTTATGTTTTCTCTCAACTAGATTTACTACTGGGTTTTAAATGTCTGTGTCTAGCGAGCGTTTTTTAAAGCTGTAATTTTAAAAACATAATAATAATACATTGTATTTCAGGGCGCATTTCAAAAACCCAAGGTCACCTTACAAAAAACAATTAAAATCAGCAATTAATAAAAACAAAATCAACAAATAATAATTACAATAAGTAGCAATAAAACAACAAAGTTAAAGAGAATATGCCTGTTTGAACACGTTCAGCCATTTTCCTTACTGTATACTGTAATGTAGTTCACAGGGAAATATATATTTTAATGTGATAAAATAACACGTGCGCATTAGTTTTGTTTTAAAATTATGGACAACAATTTACAAACAAAACAATGCTATACAAAGCATCAATTAACTTTCACAAGTTGAGTTATATTCATTCAAAATATATAAAAAAAAAAAGAAAGTTATTAAAGTATAAAGCTGTTGTAATTTTCCCAATGACATAAATTTAGATTCACCTTTAAAAAAATTACATTTATGAACAAAAAATGTTCCTAGTAATATTAGACATGCGCATTTGTGTTTGTGATCCTTTGGCTATTGGCTTTGTCACGATTGGTTTCATATTACAATATTCTGGTCTGAAATACAAAAACTGCTTACTGAAAAAATTAAAAAGTACATTGTGTTATCAAAAATGCAAATATTGCTCATCTTTAATAATTCATTCTTTTCTTCAGACGAACTATTTATAATAAATCTAATTATTATTTTGGCAAAATATTATATACACAAAATGACGTGGAACGAAAAAAATACCCTCTTTTAATAATTTTAAAGAAACAAATATATATTGCCTCTGTTGATGAGCTTAATTTTAACAATAAAAAACTTACAAGAACAAAAACTCATTCAGAAATTTAATTTGACCCCATAAGCAGACCTCTTTGTTGTTTAGTATTCTTTTTCATTTTGTATTGTATTGTATTTTGTTGTTGTTTCAGAACCTCTGCTATTTATACCTGAATTTATTTTGTATATTTGTTGAGATTGTTGCATTTATACTTGGTTAAGAAATATGAGGTCTAGTTTAATAGGATCTGTGATAGTTATGCATTTGTTTTTTGTGTGTGTCTGTATATTGTTGCTTTTGATTTGGAAGATCTTTGTAATGTTATCTGATTGAAATAAAGTTCATTACCAAAAAAAAAAATTGGCTTCGTCGCATAGATATCAGATATCTATGGCGAGAGCAGTCCATGGGGTATCTAGTGTTCTATATAAGATATCTATGGCTTCGTCGTCGCTTATCTGACGTCATCAACATGAGACAGTCTGTAAATTTGTGAGGATGTCCATGGACATGACGTTTCTCGGCACCGGTTCGGCTTACCCGTCCCCTCACCGCGGTGCCTCGGCTCTGGTTCTGCGGACGGACGGGGAGTGCTGGTTGTTTGACTGCGGGGAGGGAACGCAGACCCAGTTGATGAAGAGCCAGCTCCGAGCCGGTGAGTCATGAAGGCCGCTGGAGCATGTTAAAAACTATCTACGTACTTCTTCCACTATCAAAACTTACATTTTTAGCTACTTTGGCTGATTTATTTGGACTCTCCCCCACTTTAGTGTGATTTTAGTTATTTTTTAATAAGTTTACAACTTTAAAACTGTTGAAAAAAAAAGGGTTTAAAGTTACATTAGTGGAAACAAATTGTAGGTTTTTGTCTAGATATGGAGGTTGAAGCATTCTTAGTCATTCAGATGATTATGAGACAAAACATTTTGCCCTTATTTCCACTCTGATCTTCCTCAAATAAGCTTTATTCAGATTTTGACAGTCACACTTGCCACATTACTTCTTTATAACATGTTCTTCTCGCAGGTCGTATCACCAAGGTCTTCATCTCTCACCTACATGGGGATCACCTGTTCGGTTTGCCTGGCCTCCTTTGCACCGTGAGTCTCAACACCAACCCAGACCTCCAGCAGACCCTGAACTGTGTGGACATCTATGGGCCCCGGGGCCTCAGGAAGTTTCTCAGAGTGGCCCTTGGCCTCTCAGGATCGCAGCTTCTCTTCCCCTATGCAGGCAGGTTCAGTAGCATCTACTGAAAGCTCTAACGTACTTGATGCTCTGCAGACAGTGGTGAATATTCTGACATCATAGCTGTTAAACTGTTCACTGATGAAAACTTCTCATGTTCTTTACATAGACCAAAAAAAGAACATGTTCATTATATAAAGCTTTTGTTTAAAGGTATTGTGACATGATTTTGTAAATTTGAATATTTGTCAGAACATATATATCTTATATCATTGAGCTCTGGTCGTTTTTGCATAATAAATTATAAATATATTAAATTTTTATTCCAAGTTATGGTAGTTTTTTTCTCTGGGATACGCCCCTAAAAATCTGCGCATTTCCGCAAAACATCATCTTGACGTGACAACGGGAAGGCACGCTCCAACGTGCATTTAAATAATAATGGCGGAGCATGTCCTATCGCGTCTGAGATATCATTTTGAGACAGTAAATCTTCCAAAACTCTCATTAATAAACCCTCCCTGAATAAAAAAATTACAGATGTTACCTGATGGCGCAGACATAATTTAAAAATGCATACATAGCAACGTGTTTGCTCCGGGCTCTCGGCTAATATTTTTAGAAGCTATCTTGGCTAACAAGAGTCCCTGACACCGGTCACGTCTGAGATATATCATTTTAAGACAGTAAATCATCCAAAACTCTCATTAATATCCCTCCCCGAATAAAAAGAATTACCTGATCGGCAGACATAATTTAAAAATACATCATTAGCAACGTGTTTGCTCCGGGCACTCGGCTAATGTTTGTTAGCTGCTATGTCGGCTTATTACCGGTTGCGTCAGCGATATATCATTTTAAGACAGTAAATCATCCAAAACTCTCATTAATATCCCTCCCCGAATAAAAAGAATTACCTGATCGGCAGACATAATTTAAAAATACATCATTAGCAACGTGTTTGCTCCGGGCACTCGGCTAATGTTTGTTAGCTGCTATGTCGGCTTATTACCGGTTGCGTCAGCGATATATCATTTTAAGACAGTAAATCATCCAAAACTCTCATTAATATCCCTCCCCGAATAAAAAGAATTACCTGATCGGCAGACATAATTTAAAAATACATCATTAGCAACGTGTTTGCTCCGGGCACTCGGCTAATGTTTGTTAGCTGCTATGTCGGCTTATTACCGGTTGCGTCAGCGATATATCATTTTAAGACAGTAAATCATCCAAAACTCTCATTAATATCCCTCCCCGAATAGAAGGAAACTACAGATGTTACCTGATGGTGCAGACATAATTTAAAAATACATCATTAGCAACGTGGCCTGTGTTAGCTATCTGATTCGGCTAGCTTGTTAGCAGCGAACAAACATAATCTGCCGTGATAATTGGCTTTATACACTCAAAGTGTATAAAGTAAAACAACATGAACTCACGTAAAATAAATAGTTTATAATCTAAAACACTACACACCTCCGATTATGTTTACACAAAGACTTACTCATCTCCTGGACAGTCTTCCGATGGTCCCTGCGTTGTTTCGACATGGTAGCTCCTGTGGGACTTTCTTCTGTAGATTTTCTTTTAAAAATAGTAGGAATAGCATCCGGTTTTAAAAGTCTTCTGAATCTTAATGGTAATCCTAAAGATTCTTTTATACCAGGTGCTGAAAACAATCGGCAGTGAAATGGTCGCTGCAGACATAGGACTCCTGGAACCCACCGGTCTTTGTCTGGTCCATTCTTGACAAAGTTTGTCATCTTTTGGAAATTTGTGAAGGCTCACTTGTTCACTGCTGATATTAGAACACACAAATGCACTACAACGTGACGGCATTTTTCAAGTTACACAAATAAAAGGCGATCCTTCAGGAAATGAATCTGTATGGCAAGCAGTTAACACACCTAATAAACGGGCAAGGCTCTGCCTTCTGCCCGTTGTGACGTTGATGACTGGTGACGACGACTGGTGATGACGTATTGCGGAAATGCGCGGAATTTCAGGGGCGTATCCCAGCAAATACCAGAGAAAAATTTAGCATAATTTCGAATAAAATTTTAATATGTTTATAATTTATTATGCAAAAACGACCAGAGCTCAATGATATAAGATATATATGTTCTGACAAATATTCAAATTTACAAAATCATGTCACAATACCTTTAAACACATGCACTTTGCTACTGATCATCCTCCACAGGGTAATTTACAAACTCTGCCTGAGGCAGGATTGTATTTCAGATAGTTTTTAACACAAGTATTGGTGCACAACTTTAAACATTCCACATTTTTTTCTTTACCACTATCATATCCATTTCTTCACAGTCTTTTGATCTTTTGTCAGCACATTTTTAAACTACAGTACATTCATTATTTCTTCTTTATCAGTTCCCTTTAGAAACATACTGTTCACACAATTATCGATCAAATAACTTACATTTTTCTCCACTTTCGGTATTGAAGCCGCAAGGTTAGATCCAACATTTACAAAGTAATTATTAAATCCATTTACGATTTCTTAATCATCATGGATTTCCTTATTTTCCACGTAATGTTGAGAAAGACCCGTACTAACCTTTTTTTTTTTAGAACACTATCACTATTCATTACTCGCCATATTGCCCTCATATCACCACTACATTTATGTAACAATTCACTATAATATTCTCTCTTATGTTTTCTTATGATCCCCGTTAACTTGTTTTGTACTCTTTATATTTGTTTTCTGCCTCAAGTGTTCTTGTGCTGTAAAATTTGCAGAGACTCTTCGTAGTAGTCATATCTATTTTTATTTGCTGCAATTTACCCAGATATTACCATTAAATCTTTTTTTCTTCTTCTTCTTTTTGCTATTTGTGTTATGTGAGTCTTTTAGGCTCTGTGCTCTGAAATGTACTTTTTACTCTTTTTTTTTATTTTTTTTATGTTGCTGTAGTTCATGAGCTGGAGCCAACATCAGACCAGAGTCCAGAGGAGGGACAGCTGAGCCTGGAGGTAGCTGGTTTGTTCTGATGCACTGGTACCTTTGTAATAACCCAGTGTTAAATAAAAACAATATAGTATATCCTTTTATAAACGTATGAGATTTTGAATTCACCTTTTTTTGTGATGTAAAAAAGAGAAAAAGAAGACTTCCTCAGTAGAATTCTGTGCTTTCTCCCTGATTGACCTACAGAAACGGCCTGAATTAGATTTGTGTTATAATTGCAGTGAATTAAATTGCATATACCGGTACTGTAGTTGTGTGAACTTAACTGGGTTGCATGCAGTTTGAAATAACTTGGCCTTGATTCGTGCTTCTGCTGTCCGGCATATTGTTTATGTACTACTAGTGCTTAGTGTTAGGGGTGGGCGATATGGCTCAAAAATTATATTGTGATATTTCAGAGCATTATCACGTGATATTTCAGAGCATTATAACGATAAATTTCTTGATATAACAAAAAAATAAATAAAAATTATTTGACAAAATTAACTTAACATGTTGCTTTGCAGTATTACGGTATATACTGTACAATTAAAAAAACAACAACAAGGGGTCATTTTACTGAAATTACTTTATTTAGTAAAGTATTCAGTCATCAAGTATAAAAATGATCTGTTATTTAGATTGAAAAAGTCTGCACAAAATATAGATCAACAAAATCCACCACAAAAACTAAAGTGCAGGTGTAGTTTCCTAAAACAACAAAATAAAATGAAGCTTAAAGGTTCACTATGTAATTTCTGCAGTACGCTGGGACTTAGAAAAATTTTCATCAGGTAAAAGCATTCTGCTCCCTCCCCTCAGAGCCATATGACTGAGGGGGAGCTACAGTCCGTTCTCTGTTGAACTTGAGTTCTGCAGCTCCGCCCCCTGCTGTGTGTCCTCTCGGAGCGCTTCAATATTCTGTGATTATATGTTAATAAAACGTTTTAAAAAATATAATAAAACCATGGAGCACTTGTCCAACAACACAAAAACCAGCAGAAATCATCAGAGCTTCACGAAGCCACGTTGGACATGATTTAATTCGCTCGTGACTTCCTCGTTTCTGTCAGTGCAGGTCTGGAATGCTCCGCCCCCACTACATATCCTGTCTCTGCGCTGCGATGTTCTGTGATTATATGTTAATAAAACGTTTTAAAAAATATAATAAAACCATGGGGCACTTGTCCAACAACACAAAAACCAGCAGAAATCATCAGAGCTTCACAAAGCCACGTTGGACATGATTTAATTCGCTCGTGACTTCCTCTTTCTGTCAGTGCAGGTCTGGAATGCTCCGCCCCCACTACATGTCCTGTCTCTGCGCTGCGAAGTTCTGTGATTATATGTTAATATAACGTTCTAAAAAATATAATAAAACCATGAATCACTCGTCCAACAACACAAAAACACCCTGAAATCAGCAGAGCTTCACCAGCCACTTTGGACATGATTTAATTCGCTCGTGAGTCGTGACAAATCAATTTCCTCATTCCTGTGAGTGAAGGATGAAGCGATCACTTGACTTTTGGCAAAAAAACAAAATAAAAGTCCAGCTCTGGGATGAAGAAGGGATATTTAATACATTTGTGTCACATACAAAACAGTCCTGCATCGCTTTGCAATCCTTTGAATGAGAACGTGCGCGGCGCTGGGGCTGGGACAGGCGGGGGCGTGGGTTGGGGCGTGACAAACAACTCTGTTTTTATTGGCTGGTCATTGTCCGGGTCACTCTGTGTTTTTAGTGTTTTTATAAATGCTGATAGAGAAGCAAGGGGACTATAGTTTTTTTCAGAGATTACTTTGTCTAACATCAGTCTGTCAGTAGATAGTGACAGAGTGAAGAAATATGTTAAAAATATATTGTTAGAAAAGTTACAGACTGCATTACAAACTTACATAGTGCAGCTTTAAGATCTGTTGAGCATAAATGTAACACAACAAAATATATGTTGCCTTTTAAATGAGCTAGAACTTCCAGAACTTGTAACAAGGTGATCAGCTGACCCTGAAACTTGTTCGTGTTTCAGCTTCCTCTGTTCCTGCAGGAATGATTAATTTTTCTGATAAATTTTTTAAACTGATCTGTCTCTGATCGTGGACGGACTGTGGAGTCGCGCGTGTTTGTAACAACAGTTTAGAGCGGGGGGACACGCAGCACCGGCTGCTCAGAGCGGGGCGGGGGGAGGAGGAGAGATTTGAGCTGTCTCTACCTGCAGTTTAGAGCAGGGGGGAGAGACAGCTGAGACACGTTGTTTGTTTTTAGCATTTTAGCAGTAACTAATTAGCCTTACACCAGTACAGACTGGTGGAGGGGAGGTGCACAGTTGTTTTAAGCACTCGGTTGTTAAGGGGGCGGGGCACCCTGACGTATTACGTCATGAAATTAGCATATCATGATATAACTTTTTTGCCCGGGCAAGCTTTTTTTACCGGTATTACAGGGAACGATATGATATGGCCCAGCCCTACTTAGCGTATTCTTAGTTAATATCTTAGAGCTTATTACTGCTTTTCTTTTACATTTTATACTTTTGTTGGATGTAACTGGGACCCTGTGTATACAATTTCGTTCCATCACATGTACCACGTTAGATGCGAATGACAAAGAAAACCTTGACTTTGACACTTTTTTGTACCGATTTTTGTTGCGAGCTGATGCTCAGTTAAGCTGCACAAGCTTTTCCAGGGACATAACGAACGGAAGCTAAATAAACCTGTTTATAACTCACTCAGTGTCACATTACACCACCAAATCATGCACTGTTTGGACATTCGTTCAGTTTAAATAATGAAGTTCATTCATCAGCTTGATCTGAGTAAATTAATTTCAGATTTTTAGGACCTATAACCATTTTGTCTTTTCTCCGTCTAGTGTTCTTTATATACTGTATACAGTATACTGTATACTGTATATGTGGGGGCGGCCGTGGCGTAGTGGTAATGGCAGTCGTCCCCCGATCGGAAGGTTGGAGGTTCGAATCCCGGTTCCCCACACCATGTGTCGTTGTGTCCCTGGGCAAGACACTTAACCCCGAGTTGCTCCCGGTAGGACTGGATGGCGCCTTGCATGGCAGTCTGCCGCTACCGGTGTATGAATGGGTGGATGGTTGGTATTGTAAAGCGCTTTGGGGCCCCTCATAGGGGGCTGGAAAGCGCTATATAAATAAGCTCCATTTACCATTTACAGTATATATATATATATATTCATGTAGCCTAAAAGCAACTATTTTCCAGCAAGCTTGTTTTTTTTTTTCTTGTTTATTTTGTGTGTGCTCTTGTGTTTTGATTATTTTCAACATGTGTCCCACCAGCTGACTGCGGAGAGTGGTCCTCTCCATCCTCAGGAGCAGCCAGGCAGGACAATCCCTTTTGATGTCTCCCATGACTGTTATCTTCTCTTTGAAGACAAGAAGTTTGTTGTCAAGGCCTTCAGATTATTTCACCGCATCCCTTCCTTCGGTTTTTGCATCCAAGAGCATGATCGGCCCGGAAGACTGAAAATAGAAGTACTGAAAGAAATGGGTAAAAAAACAACAACACGTGTGTGTGTGTATATGTGTATGTATAT
>JBBPBX010010046.1:33909-58705 GCA_038048925.1 Garcialebias charrua
CCCTGGAGCCTCTACATCCTGGGACTAAGGGGCTTCTTGCAGCTTCTCACTTACTCATTTAAAAACGCACATATTAAATTAATGACACATCAAAATAAACACCTACATGTTTACATGAATAGATGTAAAGTACATGCAGTATGTGTTTTTTCCCCTAAAAAATACATACACACACTGAAATCTACACATGTAGAAAGTGTGGTTTTTATGAGCTGCGTGAGTCTTTATGATGATATATTAATCAAAGTAATAAGTCACAATATAGGGACAGTCATTAGACATAAATCTAGACCCAGTGGAGTGATTGCTGCCTTAGTTCAACACTCTAAAAAGAGAAAAAGAAAGGAAGAAAGAAACGGAGGAGTGAGTTGAAAGCATCAAATTGTTAGTGGGAGGAACCTTTGAAGAATTTGTTTCAAAAATGTGTTCTCATGCCAATCTCACTGCAGTTGTACCGAGTGGCGGTATCTGAAATCTGAAACTTAACATCTTCGGAAATTAACTTTAGGTAGAAAGGACGAAAACTCCAACACCAAAAGATGATCTCTGTCTATGGGTTAAAACGATCAAATGGACTTAAGTGTAACAAAAACCTTTTTTGAGCAGGAAACGTAATGCATGTTACAAACAGATAAATAAATAAAATAAAATAAACACTTAAAAAAGGCTAGAATAAAATGCTGAATACAACAACAATACAATACAACTTTATTTATAAAGCACTTTAAAACAACACCGTTGGCCAAAGTGCTGTACAGCAACACAGACAAGCATACAACTATAAACTCAACAAATACCATAAAAATGATGAATTACCAGATCAACAACAACAAAAAGTTCAATACTGTACAGAAATACAGAATACAAATAGTTTAATAGCAATAAACTGACACTAGTTACCGGTATTCATATTCATTCTGCAAGTTGGGAAAATCTTTTTTTAAGAACTATACAAAGAAATAGCCACAGGGGCAGCTCGTCATATGCAAACACCAGATGCTGAGAACCCAGATTTTTGGGGTCTCATAAAACCACGAGCAAAAACAAGATGGGATGAATGGAATAAGGCGGGAAGCATAAACACAGTCAGAGGTATGGACGGCTGGGCTCCATACAGGAAGGAGACACGTTCCTGTAAAGCTATTCATGATATAATCCTCCTCTGAGCTTTTACCAAACACAGCGGCCACAACATGTCTGTACAAGCAAACAAGATGTGTCGTGCACACACACACACACACACACACACACACACACACACACACAAACACACACACACGTCTGTGTGTAAAATTCAAATACAGGGTGGTTTTGATTGCAAGCAGAGGGAGAGAGAACTATGAGACTGCAGTCTCATTCATTGGCATGTGACCAAACCTATGATTTTCTTTACTGGTCCTTATGGGAGACAACCCAACCAGCATCCCTGTTTACCACGCCATAGTGGGTTTGGGTGAAGGGCAGAGCACAGGGTCAGGGAATGTAATGAGGTTGGACATGAAGAAAAAGGGATCAAACAGAATGGGAGATGAAGATGGACGCAGATACAATGACCAGGTATTGACTGGCAGACCCTTCGGACCTTAACTCAACCCCCGGGCATAAGAATGAAAAATGCAGGATCTCTCAAATGGAGCCGCTTCATACATAAGGAACGAAACTCCTAGAGATACAAACGTACACGCTCATAAATGAAAAAACACCCCAAAAATAAAATAAAATAAAATTCCATCGCAATCCTTATCCCCTATTGTATTTTTGGAGTGAAATCAATGCGGAAAAAAAAAAGGGATCAGACGTGGATTTCTATGTGAATTCCATTTGCCTGAAGGTTAAGTAAGGAAAAGAGAGGCATATAGAAAGGGAACACTGCCGAAGTTAGAGTAGAACAGAGAGGAACGGAGAAGAAAGTTCTATGAAAGAAAAAGGTTTTCTGACATTGAATGTACAATGGAGCCCTCTTACCGAGAAAAGAGCAAAACATGAGCGTGTTCTACAAAGAGAATATGCATGGGGTGTGGCGAGTACTGCTCTGGTAGCAATAGGATTGTAAAATCTTTATCTCCACAGGCTTCTTGCAAGACTCACCTTGACCTGATGACTGGAGTTCTGTCTTTGCTCTCGTACCTGTAACTATTTCTTTCTGAACAAGCATCCCTTATTTTTCTCTTTGCTACAGCAAAACCCAATCTTGCATTTTGCTTTTCCCCCTTTCAGCTTTATCACCTCTTTCCCCTCTCTAGCCTTTTTCTCTCGTTTCACTTCACTCTTATGCAACTTGTTTTCCTTATGGCGTAACCCCTTTCTTGTTTTCGATATAAACTCCTAAACTTGTTCACCCTGCATCTTTATTCTTTGCCTTTTAATCTCGTCTGGAAGCAACAAGTCTTGTGTATTTTTATCACTATTGTTTCTCTACTTTCCCCTTTTGCCTCTGGTTTCCATTTTACCGTCATCCTATTTACACACTGTGATAGTAAAATATGTAAACTATTGGTGAGGGAAACTGTGATGCAATACAGTAAACATTTCTGGTCTAAATTATTTTTATTTACTCTTTATTTATCCAGGTAGTCTCATTGAGCCATGTGAACTCATTTTCAATAGCGACCTGTTTTAGGGAGCAGATGGTGGGGGTTAAGGGCCTTGTTCAGGGGCCCAGAGAGGGGCGAGTGAGGATGGAGGCAGGTGTGGGTGTTTCACCTTTATCCACCCACATTTTTTGATGTTGTCGGTAGGCTTTAACCGGCAATCTTTCGATCACAGGCCCACCGTCTCCAACCTCTGCGCCATCACTCCCCCCAAATTGAATAGCATTGTCAATTAAATCATGACGGAGAGTATGATACTTAATCCCACTGAAACAGTATACCAGTCATTATATAAAAATGACAAAAAAGTTTATTTGGGTCATAATAATAATAATAATAATAATAATAATAATAATAATAATAACAATAATAATAAAAATAAAAATGTATGTGTTGTCATCATTGTATGTTCCCATAACCCATCCACCCCCATGTAGTGCAGTGGACAGCTATTGAAAGNAGTCCAACATGGTGGGTTCAGTCCAACATGAAGGGTTCAGTCCAACATGAGGGTTCAGTCCAACATGAAGGGTTCAGTCCAACATGGCGAGTTCAGTCCAACATGGCGGGTTCAGTCCAACATGACGGGTTCAGTCCAACATGAAGGGTTCAGTTCAACATGGCGAGTTCAGTCCAACATGACGGGTTCAGTCCAACATGAAGGGTTCAGTCCAACATGAAGGGTTCAGTCCAACATGAAGGGTTCAGTCCAACATGACGGGTTCAGTCCAACATGAAGGGTTCAGTCCAACATGAAGGGTTCAGTCCAACATGGCGGGTTCAGTCCAACATGGCGAGTTCAGTCCAACATGGCGAGTTCAGTCCAACATGAAGGGTTCAGTCCAACATGAGGGTTCAGTCCAACATGAAGGGTTCAGTCCAACATGAAGGGTTCAGTCCAACATGGCGAGTTCAGTCCAACATGGCGAGTTCAGTCCAACATGAAGGGTTCAGTCCAACATGAAGGGTTCAGTCCAACATGGCGAGTTCAGTCCAACATGGCGGGTTCAGTCCAACATGGCGGGTTCAGTCCAACATGGCGAGTTCAGTCCAACATGGTGGGTTCAAGTCAAGTCAGTTTTATTTATATAGCACAGTTAAAACAGATAAACTGTTATCAAGGTACTTCACACACAACATAAAAGAGGTTAAAAAAATTACAGAACAGTAACACACACTAATGGTAAAAAATATGATATTAACAGCAGTAAAATTATAATACTAATGTAAAGAACAGCACTAAAATGAAAACACAGTAAAAAAAAAAAAATACACTACGTCAGCTCACACAGTATGAAACACCAGAGAGAAAAGATGGGTTTTTAGCAGGGATTTGAACATGTGAAGGGAGGAGGCCTGTCTAATGTTGAGGGGCAGGTTGTTCCAGAGTTTGGGGCCGGTGACTGAAAACGCCCGATCTCCTCGGAGCTTCAGTCGTGTTTTTGGAACCGCCAAGAGCATCTGATCGGATGATCTCAGGGCCCGCGGGAACATATGGTTCCAGCAGCTCGGAGAGGTAGAGGGGAGCGAGGCCATTAAGGCATTTGTAGGTCAACAACAGGATTTTAAAGTCGACTCTAGTTCGCACGGGGAGCCAGTGCAGGGAGGAGAGAACAGGTGTAATGTGCTCAAACCTACGAGTACCGGTTAAAAGCCGAGCTGCTGCATTTTGCACGAGCTGGAGACGTGAGAAGGAGGCCTGGCTGATCCCAGCATACAGTGCATTACAATAATCCAGGCGGGTTGTGATGAACGCATGGATTAGGGTCTCAAGGTCAGGTCTGGACAACACCGGCTTTAGCTTAGCTACCTGCCGCAGTTGGAAGAAGCTCTTCTGGAGAACGGAGCTGATTTGTTTATCGAACTTAAGGTCCGTGTCAAAAACCATCCCAAGATTTTTTTACAGAGTGTTTGAGGTAGGGCTGGAGGGAGTCCAAGTTTATCAGATCAGAGGCGGCAGCTGAGCTAGGGCTAAAGATGATGACTTCAGTCTTCTGGTCATTAAAACTTAGGAAGTTTGAAGCCATCCAAGTCTTAATGTCATCCAGACATTTTAGGAGAGAGTGGAGGGAGCCTGCAATTGCTGGTTTCAGTGGCAGGTATATCTGGCAATCATCCGCGTAACAATGGAACGAAATACTATGTTTCCTTAGGATGGTCCCCAGCGGAAGCATGTACAGCGTGAAAAGAAGTGGACAGAGAATAGAGCCTTGTGGGACCCCGCAGGAAAGAGACATTGAAGGGGATACACTGTTCTCGACCTTAACACAAAAACTTCTGTCAGTGAGGTATGAGCGGAACCAGTCTAATGCAGCACCTGTGATCTCGACCCAGTGTTTGAGCCGTGATAAGAGGATACTGTGGTCGATGGTATCAAAAGCAGCAGTAAGGTCAAGGAGTACCAGAACCACAAAGTGACCCGAATCGTTTGATACAAGAATATCATTGAAAACCTTAACCAAAGCTGTTTCTGTGCTGTGGAGCTGCTTGAAACCAGACTGAAAGACCTCAAAGACTTTGTTTGTTTTTTTCTCAGCTAAAAAAAGTTAAATTAGGGTTTAGTTTCACTTTAAGAACTGATTTAACTGAATAGAAATGATTTTTTTCGAGGATTTTGGACAGAAAGGGGAGTCTTGAAATTGGTCTGTAATTTGAGCAGGCGGAAGGGTCAAGACCAGGTTTCTTTATTAACGGAGTGACCACTGCATGTTTGAAGGCATCTGCGACCACCACACTTGTAGCAATGCTACTATTTAGAATATGAAGAACAGAATGCCCATCGATGGTAGAACTTGTTTAACACTAGCACTACCACATGTGAGCCATTCGGATATTCTAACTATAGTTCCCATGGGAGTTAGTCAAATGGCTCATTGAATTAGCATTTTTGCAGCCATTGGTATGTATATGAGGCCATTCTGTTGGTGTGGATGAGGCCTTGGGGGCATATTTATATATCAGAGTCAGAGAGTCAGAGAGTCTTTATCGTCATTTGCACCACATGTGGTACATGTGATGAAAACGAGAGTATGTACACAGGGTCGTGTATATATATATATATAAATATATATATATATATATATATATATATATATATACAGTATATATGTATATATATATATATATATTATATATATATATATATAATATATATATTATGGGCGGCCGTGGTGTAGTGGTAATGGCAGTCGTCCCCCGATCGGAAGGCTGGAGGTTCGAATCCCGGTTACTCACACCATGTGTCGTTGTGTCCCTGGGCAAGACACTTAACCCCGAGTTGCTCCCGGTAGGACTGGAAGGCGCCTTGCATGGCAGTCACCGCTACCGGTGTATGAATGTGTGTATGAATGGGTGGATGGTTGGTATTGTAAAGCGCTTTGGGGTCCCTCACAGGGGGCTGGAAAGCGCTATATAAATAAGCTCCATTTACCATATATATATATATATATATATATATATATATATATATATATATATATATATATATAATGTGATTGTATTGGTCACTTTTATCTGAAGGCGGGATTGTACAGGTGATCCCCGACTTACGAACGAGTTCCATTTCTACACCCATTCGTATAGCCGAAACGCCGTAAGTCGAGGACTACCTGTATTGGCCACTTTTATCTGAAGGTGGGATTGTATTGGTCACTTTTATCTGAAGGCGGGATTGTACAGGTGATCCCCGACTTACGAACGAGTTCCATTTCTACACCCGTTCGTATAGCCGAAACGCCGTAAGTCGAGGACTACCTGTATTGGCCACTTTTATCTGAAGGTGGGATTGTATTGGTCACTTTTATCTGAAGGCGGGATTGTACAGGTGATCCCCGACTTACGAACGAGTTCCATTTCTACACCCGTTCGTATAGCCGAAACGCCGTAAGTCGAGGACTACCTGTATTGGTCACTTTTATCTGAAGGCGGGATTGTAGAGGTGATCCCCGACTTACGAACGAGTT
This sequence comes from Garcialebias charrua, assembly GCA_038048925.1. Classification (NCBI taxonomy): domain Eukaryota; kingdom Metazoa; phylum Chordata; class Actinopteri; order Cyprinodontiformes; family Rivulidae; genus Garcialebias; species Garcialebias charrua. The sequence goes on from JBBPBX010010046.1 coordinate 40,463, forward strand.
CCATTTCTACACACGTTCGTATAGCCGAAACGCCGTAAGTCGAGGCCACCATAAGTCGAGGGATACTGTATATATATATATATATATATATATATATATATATATATATATATATATATATATATATATATATATATACAACATCTCCTTTCTACATTTGTCACAACACATGTGAATCTGCCAGTCAGCCAAAATGTTGCAGAAGGTGTAGCCAAGACATTTGTGCTCAGTAAGTCATGATACCTTAGTATTATTTATTGATTTAATTGCTTGTGGTATGAAAGAAAATTTTGTTCTGTTTCTTGAGAATAAAGGAAGGCCGTACCTTCGCCCTGAAGGAAGCAGCTCAAATGAAATTATATGTTGTAATGTACATATATTTATATATATATATATATATATATATATATATATATATATATATATATATATATATATATATATATATATATATATATATATATATATACACACACAACATCTCCTTTCTACATTTGTCACAACACATGTGAATCTGCCAGTCAGCCAAAATGTTGCAGAAGGTGCAGCCATTAGCCAATTACATTGGAATGTTTGCCATTCATTCGCAAACAATGGACCCAAGCCCACAAGGCATTTTCAAACTGTTAAGAACACCCATCATCCCCCTTCATTTACATTCAGAAGAAAACTCTGCAGCTTGATCAGTATCTCAAGGGATGAGCCAATTGGCTACATCTGATAAATTTTGTACTAATTAAAAAATCCTGGTAGTCCCAGTGTTAAACTGACTTGTGGCCATAAACCTGCCCACACAGTGGACTTCACCTCCTGGGCTGGTGACCAGTGGCATTTTAGCTTCTGTGACTAATCTTGGGCTATTTAGCAGTCTATTAAATGTAGTCAGCGACATCACTGTTATGTCTGCAACTGTGTCGATTTTAAATCTGACCGTACAGCCATTTATAGGTAATTCTACAAGCCACTCACTTTCTAAATCTGGTGTTCTATTAGCTGGCTTAACATTAGTTACTGTTCCAAGAAAAATCATGTCGTCACTCTGTACTGAATTGTTAGAAACTACTGTCACCTCTTTCAGCATTTTTGTTTTGCAGACTATTTCAAAATGTCCCAATTTATTGCATTTTTGGCACCTCTTGTTCTTTGCTGGGCATGGCTACGTTTTTCCATGTTGTCTATTACAGCGTGAACATGTGAAGGGGTCTTTGGGTTCACTGAGCTCCGGTTTTCACCGCCATCTTGCGTCGTCACTCTTTGAAGTTTTAAAATGGCGTCTCCCTTGACTCATTGCGTCGACCACCATGTGCTCGACACGCAAGCTAGCACTCTGCTGCTTTATTTGTTCACTTTGCCTTAAAGTGAATTTTGAATAGCTCTTTCCAGCGTGAGGTCTGCCTCCAACTGCAGTTTTTCAGAAATACTGCGGTCCAGTATTCCAATCACAATACCATCTCGAATCTGTTCGTCTTTTGTACCTCCAAACTCACAGTATTGTGCTAGTTCATATAAGCTTCTGACGAATGCTTCGACTGGCTCCCCGGCTTTCTGCACTCTTTTATGAAAGCAAGCTCTGTCGTGAATAACGTTTCTTCTTGGTACAAAATGGTAGCTGAATTTCACCATTACCGTTGTGTAATCTAGCTCAGTATGTGTCTCCACGATTTCTTCCTCAGCCGTCACATTTACCGTCTCGTACACAAACGAGTCGTAAATAGCCTTTGCTTCTCTTCCCAGGGCATAAAGAAGCGTTTTTACTTGTACCTCTTTGCTCTCTTTGTCCAGCTTTGACGCTATTCTGTAGCGATCGAAGCGACGATGCCACATCGGCCATTCTGCCGGGCGCGAGAAGTCCAAAGGTTCCGGTGGACCGAACTTTGCCATTTAACTCAGTAACTCACTCAGTAAGGCGTCCTATCGGCCACTTCTGACACCATGTCATGAACGGCTGCTTCTGTGAAGAACAGGCGGTGGACTCACGAGGTAGCTTGGCGAACTCAGCTTTATTGAATGGCTAACAGCAGGACATGTTAACGTCTCGTGTCACGCTCAGTCAACAAATCAAACACCCCCACTGCGTATGCTCAGTCTATACTAGCTACAGCAACCCAACTGGGACATATCACCACAGGTCTTTAAGCCTTTTTTAAAGTCAACCAGTGATTGTGGAGCTCTCAGATAGTCAGGGAGGGAGTTCCAGAGGCGGGAGGCAGCCACACAGAATGCCCGGTCTCCCATGGTCCTTAATTTGGTTTGTGGAAGGTGAAGGAGATTACTGTTCTGTGGTCGTAGAGGCCGGGTAGATGAATATGGTGCAAGAAGGTCCTTTAGATAATCTGGTGAAGTTCTGTTTAAGCATTGTTGGGTAATGAGAGCAATTTTGTACTGAATTCTGTAGGTGACAGGAAGCCCGTGGAGGCTATGGAGAATGGGTGTAATATGTTCAAATTTACGAGCTCTCAATAAAATCATTGCTGCACTGTCTTGAATATATTGAAGCTTCTGAAGGTATTTGCTGGGGATTCCAATAAACAAGGAGTTGCAGTAGTTGAGCCTGGAGGAGACAAAGGCATGGACGAGTTTCTCTGCATCAGCAAAAGTAAGAGATGGGCGAAGTTTGGAGATGTTTCGAAGATGAAAGAAACAGGTTTTAAACAGATGCTTAATGTGATTTTCAAATGTAAGATGAGAGTCCATTTTTATTCCAAGATTTGTAACAGAGGTGGAGAGGGGGATGTCTTGTCTAGAAAAGGAAATTGTTGTTATAGTATTTGCTTGTATTTGGTGAGGGGTGCCAATCAGTATGGCCTCAGTTTTGGACCAGTTTAATTGAAGAAAGTTCTGATTCATCCATGCCCTTATTTCTTCCAGGCAGGTAGAGAGGTCAGTGAGTGAAGATGAAGATGGCAATGGTGATGATGATGATGCTCCAGTCCTGATGTAAAGCTGTGTATCATCGGCATAACAGTGAAAAGAAACATTGTATTGATTAATAATTTGACCTAAAGGCAGCATGTAAAGGGAAAATAGCAGGGGCCCCAGAACTAACCCTTGAGGGACACCACAGGAGACACAGAAAGTCTGGGAAGTGGCATTGCCAAGACTAACACATTCTAGCCTATTGAAGAGGAAAGATTTAAACCAGTCCAGGATAGTGTCACAGAGACTGACCTCCACATGAAGACGATGGAGGAGGAAACTATGGTCCACAGTGTCGAAAGCTGCAGTGAGGTCAAGGAGGACAAGGAGGAAGGGAGAACCAATGTCAACAGCCATGAGGACATCATTGGTAACTCTCAGCAATGCGGTCTCAGTACTGTGAGCTGCTCGGAAGCCAGATTGAAACTTCTCATGCAGAGAGTGTTGTTGTAGGTGGATCTGCAGCTGAGGAGCAACTGCTTTTTCCAGCACTTTAGACAGAAATGGGAGGTGGGAAATTGGGCGGTAATTAGAAAGAGCATCTGGATCCAAATTGGATTTTTTCAGAAGAGGCCTAATGATGACAGTTTTGAGAGGCAATGGAACATAACCAGATTGTAGGGGCTTATTTATTATTTCTGTGATTAATGGGCTTATTGCAGAGTGATTTGAATTGATGAGAGATGAGGGGAAGAGATCCAGGGCGCAGGATGAAGGCTTCACTTTCTCGATGATGGTCTCCACTTCACTCTGAACAACCTCATCAAAGCTGCTCAGGGACCCAGAATGCAGATAGGTAGATGGCAAATGGAGATCAGGGAGGCTGTGGAGCTGAGATCTGATCGAGTCAACTTTGTTTTTAAAGAATGAAAGGAACAGGTTGCATTTTTTAACAGAGTCCTCATGAGTTTGGTTAATGGGATTAAGCAGATGAGTTATTGTGGAGTTGTGGAGAAGAGCTGTTTCGAGTTTCCAGGGCAGTTGTTAATGATGTTGGAATAATATTTTGAGCGTGCTTCTTCAGCTACAACTGACATATGTTGTACCAGTACTGCAATAATCGATAAACCGAAGATGCCATCTCCTCTGTGGTCCACAATGCTCTCACCCACATGGAGCAGAAGAACTCCTACATCCATATGCTCTTTGTGGACTTCACATCCACCTTCGACACAATGATTCCCCAGACCGTGATGGACCATTACACACACTAGGACTTAGCCTCTACTTATGCAACTGGGTCCTGGACTTAACCAACAGACCACAGTCTGTGAGGATCCACAACTTCTCCTCCTCCACCATAACCACCATTCCTCTTCTTGCAAGCTGGAGGACGGCAGCTCCCCTGGCTTCTCTACAGTCCTCTAAAATCAAACTGACATTTGACCCAGACTAAAAGTTAGTCCGTCTTCCAACTGAATTCGGTGTTCAGTGGACTCAGAGAGCCGTATGGGACAGTCCAAAAAAATTATTTTAGTCTAGGACCACCTGCTTCTACGCCACCGGCCACTCTGAGTGTAGCCTGCTGGCCAGATTGACCCTTTAGTGGGGGAGTCGTTGTCCGAACGTCTGGCATTTTTTTCTCCAGACCCCAACTATACTTTTCATCTGGACCTCTGTGGTTCTGCTTGGTTCTGATCAGGATCGCTGTTTGGTATTTCACCAGCTTTCTGTTGTATTGGCTCCTCGTGGGTGTTTACAGTTGGCCATGGGGGAAGTTGACCCGAATAGGACCAGAACTGAACCGAGCCAAGCTGTGGAGGGAACTCGACACACACAGAGCCAGTCTCAGTCTCAGTGAACAGCTGATTACCTTCCATCAAAGGACCAGCCACCTCTGTGGGATTTGCTGTTGGCCACGGAGGAGCCTGACAGAACCAGAACAGAACAGAACCGAGCCAAGGATGGCTCCAGCCTCTCCGGTCAGTTCTCATCATCGTTTGCCTGGAGGAAGCCGATCGTAATGGGAAGTGCCAAGGAGGAGCTGTTCAAAGGGAAAATGGAGTCTGCATCAGAATTATGCTGGGCTTTCATCTAAACTCACTTGTATAATTTGGATTGGTGTGGATCCCCCGGTTCAGAACGGGTTAGATGAAGATTTTGTTCCTGGATCATGCTGCTGACCTCTGTTGATCTGAATGAAGTCAGGACCATGCCTTCCAGAAGTTTTCTTTGTTCCTTGCTGTGGTTTATCAGTTTCTGCCTGTTGGTTCTGGACCCAGCATCTCTTCATCATGAAAGCAGCTTGAACAATTCATCATCAGTGGAGTGCTCGAGCTCCTCTCAGTCCAATTCAAACTGCAGTTGAACCATCACGTCGGACCCGTTGGCCCATTTGACCTATATGATGCTATCTGGTCTGAGACTTTTCTGTACCATTCACATTATTTCCATAATTTTCAGATCTCTGACTATCTGGAGTCACTGAACCTTGTTGACACATCTGGATCTGCCTCTACCTGCAAAATTTCCCGTTTTTGAGTTGTGGGTAATCATGTCTTTATTAACTTTTCTCAAGGTTCGATTATGGGGGCTAATTGTTTAACTCATGTAAATACATATTTTTCCCAAAAATCACAAGAAAATGTCTGATAATAATGTTGTTACTGCTCTCAGGGATCCAGACCAACCCTGGACCACCCCCTCATTACAGTACACCAAATTATTTTAAAAACATGTCAGGTCTTCATTTTCTGCATGTAAATTAAAAATGTTGTCTGTTTTTCTGGGGCTGATGTTATTTTCATTTCTGAACCCTAGCTCAACAAATCTATCATGAATAATGACCTAGCAATCAATGGATGCTCTGATAGTCAAAAAAGGGAGGTGGGGTCACTATTTACATCAGAGCAACCCTGGATTATAATCTTGTGTCAGACAAACTAATCCCAAACCAATTTTTAGGCTTTACTGTAAACAACAATTTGAATGGAGTCTAGATCTTATCTGTAGTGGGATGTTACTGCCTACCCTCAGCAACCCCTGAGGTTCTGTCCTCCCTGACAAACTTCCTAGCTTAATTACAAATCAAAGAGGTTTTTCTTGCCGGAGATTTCAACATCACTTGGGAAAAGTCGACCCCTCTCTGGGATAAATTCCAAGGTATGTTGCCTGTTATTTAATCTGACACAACTCATCGACTCTCTCACCAGACAAAACAAAAACTGTCCTGAAAAATGCAACAATTTTAGATCTGAAAAATCTTCCATCTTAGACATATTTCTAAAAAGGATGTATTAGGATATTTCTAAAAGGTATGCCTCTTAAATTCCCTGGTATATGTGTATCTGCTGATGTTTTGAGTGACCATTGTGTAATAGCAACTGTCAGACATTAAAATCCAAATTCTGAGCCCAAATTAATTCAAAAAAGGGATTTGAGTTCCGCCGCTGTGGCGCAGAGAGATAAGCAGGTGGCACATATGCTTGAGGCTTTCGCCTTTCCACAGGCATCGCGGGTTCACGTCCCGGACCCGACGAGCTCCTTTCTGTGGTGTCTCCCCCACTGTCCACCGTTTTGCCCTCTCCCTCTCCAATAAAGGCCACTAGTGCCCAGAAAATGTAAAAAATATATATATATGAAATATGCCAAGTCAATAACTGTTTCCATCTATTTTCAATTCGAATTTTGAGAAAAGGGATTTGAAATGTTTTTGTGAACAGTCATTCCTCTGGGATTTATCTTACTTTGACTGGCACTGTAATCTTTCAACTGATGACCTAAACTATTTTCATAAAAGTTTAATCTATTTTGAAGAAAAAAAACATGCTCCTTTTCACCTATTCAGAATAAAAGGACAAGACAGCCCATGGTTTACTCCTGGGCTAGCTGACCTCCTGCACAGGAGAGACCAGCTTTTGGTTGTAGCGAGAAAATCTGGCTCAGACACTGATTGGTTGAGTTTTCGACAGCTGAGGAGTAAATGTACCACTTCCATCAAAGCCGCAAAACGTAACTATTTCTTATCTCAGGCCTCCAAAAAAATCTAAATTACCCTAAAATATTCTGGAAAACCACCAAATCTATCTCTGGCAGCTACCTGACCTTCCAACACAACTTCTTGTTAACTCTGTTCCTGTGCCAAATAAGCGTAAGAGCCTGAACAGTTTCAACAAACATTTTGTCACTTCTAGTTCATTACTTGACACAGTTACTAATAGAAAATCAGCCACTTCTCCTAAAAGTCAAACCTCTACAAATCATATCTCTCCTACAAGTCAAGCTTCAGTAAATCACACCTTTTTTCTTTCCTCATTCTCAGTTAGTGAGGTAAATAAACTAAAGTGAGGTAAATAAATCTAAAATATATGTAGGACCAGGTGAACTTCCACCTTATTCCTTAAGACTGGCCTGCCATATCAGGCTGTCTTAAGGACGGGCTGTCTTAAGGACAGGACAGTCCTTAAGACTGGCCTGTCATAACATTGTAGTACCAGTGTTCCACATCTTTAACCTGTCCATAAGCCAAAACTCCATTCCAGATGCTTGGAAAACAGCCTTTGTTCTACCTTTGCTGAAGGGAGGTGGCCCAACCTCACTGAACAACTATCGACCAATCTCTGAATTCTGCATTTTAGCCAAGGTTCTAGAAAATCTGATAAACTCTCAAATCAAAAGTATTTGGACTCATTTAACATCTAAAAAAGTTAAGTCTGGTCCTCTGGATATTCAAAACACGAAACAAAACAAAAATAGTAGAAATGTTTTGTCTTTCGTCCGAAATACTTCCTCAATCTTAGGTGCTGTATTTAGTGCATTAACAGAGTACCCGAGTTTTCGACAGATCGAGTGCTTTGACTTCTATCGAGGCTTTTTTGTCCACCTCGGGTACCCGTAGTACGTCACATTTCACAGCGCGCGAGGTAGCTTTTAGTAGACGCTACAAAATGGATTCCTGTGTGCGCACGGATGTTAATGGAGCAGGCCGTCTTGTCAAAAAGGTAAAACAGTTTATAATTTTATAAATTGCGCTACTCATTGAATCATCCTGTTGATTTTCTTTGCTCTGACCACCGTAGTAGATTGTGACAGCAGGGGGCAGTGTTGCATTGCAGGTCACATATATAACACGGCCGAAACGGCGTCCTTTCTCTCGTTTCACAAACAAAAAGCAGCAAATATTCATCTCTCTAGCTATTAAAAACCTATAAACACAATCTCTAAAAGTAAACCTAAATTGCACAGCACTGCAGGCGTGGTACGGTGTGGCTGTGGCCCCATTTGTTTTTTAAGTTTCGGTTCAGCGCCTTACTTTCACTTTTAATATTAATATTAATAACTAATAGTTTTGTTTTTCCTGTGACTTATCTGCAGTATGATAAATGATAGGAGCATAATAAATGCTCCCAATGTTTTGTTGGTCTTTTTTTTTCTTTTTGTAAAGACGTTTTTTATGCATTTATATTTATTTATTTATTTTGCATCATAAGACATTGTGACGTCATCGGCTACTCCAGTGCCGTTTGAGTTTTTTTTATGTTAATGTCGAGGTTAAAAATTATGTACTCGTTCAACCCCTAGCTGTATTCAGCTCGGTCTTATAAATAGCAACCTCTCACAGTGGATCAACCAGTTTGCTGCTGACAACCGAAACCAGCTGCTCACAACCGAAACCAGCTGCTCACATGATCAAGGAGGACCATCAGCCTAACAATGGATCGTTAGCACCCTGTTGGATGTTTGCTATTCACAGAGTGATACTAGCAATAACATCATTGTAAGAGGGGGACAGGTGAAAACGGAGACATCCACCTGTTCAATGATGGACAGTGAAGGAATCTGATGTGTTTTAACCGAGCGAGCACACTGGAACCGTTCCTTGTATGAAAAGATTTATTGGATAACAGCAGAGTTACAGATATGCAGAGAATGACATAAACGTGTTTAGAATTATATGCATATAATGGAGCAAAGGACACACAAACCTGTCTAAGTAGATCGATAAAGGTTTGCTCACAGGATTGTGTGTGTATGTGTGCCTTGTTGTATAGAAACCAGACCGACAGAGCACTGATTGGTTGAACTTTGTGAGTGACTTTCAAGATCAACCACTTAGTGTGCAAGGTTTAGGTTGCAAAGGTAACGGGAGCCTTTAATCTCCGCCCTGAAGTGATATCACACATTTTATACTTTTTACTGGTTTTATATGACTAAGAAATGTTACTGTATGATCAATATATTCAACATGTGTGTACCATCGTTATTTCACAATGCTAGGTCTTACTGTATTTGAGATGAACACATATTTACATTACCCAGAGCAGGTAACATAAGGTTCCCTTTTCAGTCAGTCCACAGTAGTGCAACGACATGCCTATGGGAATTGCACCTCCGCGCGGTTCACCTGAAGCAATACAATCACGCCTTTTAAGGCAGGTGCGCGTCAGCAAGGAGGCCCCGCCCTCCTTGCATAAAAGACAATGACGCGCATCGAATTACCTCTTTTGCCCTTCACCTCGCTTCACACCTGAACTTCGCAAGACTCAGTGTGACTGGATTGCTCGACTGGAGGTGAGCTCGCTCCCTGCCCAGAGTGTCACAGACTTCCCTGCGAGCACTTTGTTTAACGGACGCTGTCCTAATGCCATCGACTTGGACTTCGACATTTATTCTGTTGCTTCGTCGACCAGTTAGCGGGATGCTAATTGTGCCACACGCTACCTGCTAAGCTAACGGAGCTAACAGGTTAGCTACCACGAGCAACGCGAGGATTCAACGTTTTTCTGCTGTTTCGTCGCCCAGTTAGTGGGACGCTAACTGTACCACACGCTACCTGCTAAGCTAACGGAGCTAACAGGTTAGCCTCCACGAACAACGTAGCGAAAGGTCTTCTTCGAACCACGTTTAGCGGTAACTACCTGGTTTCAACTCGAGACGCCTCTTCACGACCATGGCTCCGAAGAAGAGCAAGAGAAAATTGAGGAACTCCAACAAGACGAGCAGGCCAGCGAACCCCGGCTCCCAACCCTGCCCCAACGGATGCGGCTATTTCATCTTGGCAATGGACACCCACGAGGTCTGTCCGTTCTGCCTGGGAATGGTCCACGGAAGGATGGTTTTGGACTCACCTGAATCATGCCCTCAATGCAACCAGCTACGTGAGGCGGCGAGATGAAGGCGAGTAGACTTTGTGGCCAAGGCCATGGGTAGTTCCACCGCGGCGCGAGAACCGCTCCTCACAGAGGCTCTCACTCCCACAGTGGAGTTGGAAGCAGACGGAATAGAGGACAACGGCGTGGGAAAATGGGGTGAGACAATGGACATTGTTGACCCCGTGAGGGACTCCACTGTAGAGCCTCGGGCAAGATTTTGGACGACGAGGCGGACAACGAGGAGGACGGAGAAGACAAGGACTTCTCCCAGAGCCTAGCGGCAGGTCAACCAGAGACAGACGTGTCCATCCCGCTCTGTTTGAGCTATGCCGCAGAGCCGCAGATGCTTTGAAGGTGACTTGGCCAGAGCCCCCCCTCGACAACAAGTAACGAGGCTGGCGGGGAACTTATTTTTCGCCAAGCAGCAGTTGGCTACGAGGCACAGGATGCCCATCTTTCCCGACTTCCAGACAGAGCTGACACGTACCTGGGTTGAACCCATGGTCCCCCTGACACTGCCTCTCTCCCAGTTTTTGGACATGGCCGGAATGGAGGCAGCAGGCATGGCCCACATGCCTCAGATGGAGGAAACTTTGGCGTCCCATCTAGCCCCCAGAGCGTTGAGCTCCAAACCCACTCTGCCCCACAAAGCCTACCGTGTGTCAGCCTCGCAGCTGGAGAAGAGCTACCGAGCACAGGGCCTCGTTGTGCGCGCCATGAACGCCTCTGCAATGATGCAAGCCTAACTGGCCTAAAAAACTACTGGAGCTCTTGCAAACCTCCAACAAGAGAAAAGTGGCTGAGGTTCTGGAGGAGGCCCGCAAGGCAACAGACTTTGTCCTCTGCCTCATGGGAACTACAGCCATTGCTCAGGGAAAAGCTATGGCCGAGATGTGATTGCTCATTGTCATTTGTGGTTGACCCTGACAGACCTTCCAGAGGGCTAGCGCGCCCATTCCTCTACCATCCCATCCAGCCCACAGGCCTGTTCGGCGGAGCGCTGGAGCGGATCTAGAGCAGACTGGATCAACGGAGAAAACAAGAAGAAGCCCTACGTGAGGGTATACCCAGAAAAAATTTCATGCAACCCAGAGACTCCAGTGGGCACAGGGGCCAACAGCAGCGACACCACTCCGCCACTCGTCGACCAGCTCAGAAAAGGCCAAACCTCGAGAGAGAGCAGTGGCCGAAACCCGCCTCAGAGCCTCCTCAGGCAGGCTTCGCCTGGTCAAAGAACATGTTCGTACCACGACAAGCAGGACCACCACTGTCCTCAACAACGAACCGTGACTGGAAGCAGAAATCGGCCTGAGCCAGTACTGCTTCACCACCATTCAGGCGTTTCCACCCAAAGGGAAAAGAGGAAAGTCAAACGTTTAACACTAGCTCTTGCGCTAAAAAAGCCACGATTAACTGGTCCAGAACGTGTAAACACACAAAATCACTCAAATGTTTGCGTAATAAAGAGAAATTGCTGTATGAACACAACAATAAAGTCTCAGAAAACACAAAATTTTCTGTGTCCCATCTTAGCATTAGAGAGAAAACATAACACATTTTTATGCTAAACGTGTCAATAAAGAGACAGGGGGACCGGTTCAAACAGCCGGCTTCCCTTGCTCTAATAAGACACAGTCTCCTAGGAGACACAATGAGCCCCTGCAGGGGGTCAGAGACCTATCTGTCCCAGACAAACTCTCTGACCCCTGTCTGACCGTGCAACAGGACAGGCAGGCCCGTAGAAGAGCAGGTGGGGGGGGCTTTCCTGCCACCTCCCCCCCTTATACACAAAGTAAACATGCCCTCCAGGCTGACAGCACGAGCAGCAGCATGGGAGGCCTGCAGACCAGGCCCTTGGGTTATGTCAACCATAACTCAAGGGTACAAGCTGTAATTTTTCAAATATCCACCTCCCTTCTTGGGAGTGGTGAGAACAGTCATAACCCCGTCTCGCGCTCATGTGCTAAGGGAGGAAATTTGCTCCATGATACAGAAATGTGCAATCAGGGCAGTTCCTGCTCACAAGGTCAACAAAGGTCACTTCAGCAGGTACTTTGTTATTCCAAAGCGGGGAGGTGATTTCAGGCCAATTTTGGACCTCAGAGGTTTGAACAAGAGGCTACGCACCTTCAAGTTCAAAATGTTGACCCTGAAACAGGTGATCTACTCAGTACGTCCAAGAGATTACTTTTGTAGTGTGGATTTAAAATACACTTTTTTCCACATCAGCATCTGGCGCACACACAGGAAATTCCTGCGTTTCGCCTTCGAGAACACCACATACGAGTTCCAGGCCCTGCCTTTTGGCCTAAAAACCGCGCCCCGGACATTCACGAAATGTCTGGAAGCGGCCCTGACCCCCATAAGGAGCCAGGGCATCAGAGTCCTGAATTATCTGGACAACTTGCTAGTCCTTGGAGACAGCAAAGTCCAGGCAAGAGTACACACAGACATGGTGATGTCTCACCTGAAATCACTAGGTTTTGTCTTAAACCTGGAGAAGAGCAATTTGTCTCCTTCTCAGGTTTCTGTTTTTCTGGGAGTATAATTGAACTCCATTCTGTACAGGGCAAGACTCTCAGAGGCACAGGTGGCATCCCTTCAGCTCTGCATAATAATAATAATAATAATAATAATAATAATAATAATAATAATAATGAATTCAATTTATAACACGCTTTTCATTAGTGAAAATCTCAAAGCGCTACACACATTGAATGCTACATACATTCATACACCGGTAACGGCAGACTACCATGCAAGGTGCTTTCCAGTCCTACCGGGAGCAACTCGGGGTTAAGTGTCTTGCCCAAGGACACAATGACACATGGTGTGGGGGACCAGGATTCGAACCGCCAACCTTCCGATCGGGGGACGACTGCCATTACCACTACGCCACGGCCACTTCAGCACTTTCAGCTAGGGGAGATGGTGTCTCTCAGACTTTGCCAGCGGTTGTTAGGCCTACTGGCAGCAGGAATCGTTTGAGTTCCTCTGGCCCAATTACATATGTGGCCTCTGCAGATTTGGGTCAACAAGCAGCTAGAGCTCGCTCCCCCTCATCAGATGATGGGTCTGAAGGTCAGCCCAGAATGGTTAAAGGCCCTACAGCCATGGACAAACCCCTCAGTGTTCAGCATAGGGGTCGCACTGGAAAGGGTGTTGTCCTGGGTCCTGGTGATGACAGATGCATCCAAGACAGGGGGGGGGGGGGTTCTGCAGGGACCAGTACGCCCGTGGGGTCTGGACCCAGAGCTCTCAGCAATGTTTCTCTCACTGAGACATTTTTACAGGAAAGGCCTGATCAAACACCAGCACGTCCTGATAAAATCAGACAACAGGTGCACGATGGCATACATCAAAAAGGAAGGAGGGACATGGTCCCAACCCCTCCTGAGGCTGACACAGAAGTTGCTCACATGGTGTAACTCCTGGATCTTGTCACTCAGGGCAAGCCACGTGCCAGGGGAGCTGAACCACGGGACAGACGCCCTGTCAAGGGGAGCCCCCCTCCCCTCAGAGTGGCGCCTGAACCCACGTATCGTGGACCCGATATGGGCACGATATGGGAGGATAGACGCAGATCAGTTCACTTGCAGCAACAACACACACTGTGTCCTGTACCTCTCCATACGCGAAGTGAACCCACCATTAGGGATGGACGCCCTGGCGTACAGCTAGCCAGTAGGGAGGCTATATTACGCTTTTCTCCCCGTACCTTTAATTCAATCGACATTGGAACGTGTACACATGGGAGCTCTCTCTCTAATACTGATAGCCCCCAGGTGGCCACAGAAAGCATGGTTTGCAAAAGTGATCTCACTCCTGGCGGGGACACCTTGGCAGCTGCCCCCTCCCACATGGACCTACTGACCCAGGTCCACGGACAGATCCTACATCCATGCCCAGAACTGTGGCAGCTCTGGGTCTGGCCGCTGAGAGGGATCGGTTGATGGCTTCCGGCCTACCCAATAAAGTGGTAAACACAATACAGGGAGCGAGAGCACAGTCTACTCAGACGCTCTATGCTCGTAAGTGGCGTGTTTTTGAGGCCTGGTGTCTAGAAAGGAATATTAGGGGCGGCCATGGCGTAGTGGTAATGGCAGTCGTCCCCCGATCGGAAGGTTGGAGGTTCGAATCCCGGTTCCCCACACCATGTGTCGTTGTGTCCCTGGGCAAGACACTTAACCCTGAGTTGCTCTCGGTAAGACTAGATGGCGCCTTGCATTGCCATGCATAGTCTGTCGCTACCGGTGTATGAATGTGTATATGAATGGGTGGATGGTTGGTATTGTAAAGTGCTTTGCGACCCTTCAAAGAGGGTTGGAAAGCGCTATATAAATAAGCTCCATTTAACGTTTACCATTTTGCTCCATATTTCTGTGTCTTGGTCCAGCTCCTCACTTTTCTGCAGGACCTGCTGGAAAAGGAGTGCTCCTTTTCATCCATAAAGGTCTTCTTATCAGCCATCTCGGCGTGCCACAAGGGCTGAGGAGGTAAATCTCCTGGTTCCCACCCTCTCATGATACGGTTCATGAGAGGTATGCTGAGGAAGAGGCCTCCAAGTAGGACTTTGGCTCCCCAGTGGGACCTGCATGCCTTGTGTGACCTTCCATTTGAGCCTCTTAGCAGAATTAAGATAGACTTGTTATCTTATAAGACTGCTTTGCTCTTAGCTTTGTGCTCAACAAAATGCATGGGGGACCTTCACACTTTATTGGTACACCCAATGTGTAACAGATGTGCTCCAGACGGGTCAAAGGTCACCTTGCGTCTAAACCCTACATATGTGCCAAAAGTCCCGACTCTAAATCCCAGAAGTCTGGACTTTGAACTGTCATATTTTCCTCCTCCCCCAGTTCTGACTGTAGAACAGAGGTGTTTGAACGCACTTTGCCCTGTGAGGGCCATGAGTGTCTACATGGAGAGGACTGGCAGTTGGCAAAAAAAAAACTCCTGTTCATATGCTTTGCTAATCCTGCCGCAGGCAGGGCCATGTCAAAACAGTACCTCTCACATTGGGTGACTGAGGCCATAAAAAGGGCATACAACAGTAAAGGTCAGCAGGTGCCCTCTGGGGAACATGCTTACTCAACTAGAGGCATGGCCACTTCCTGGGCCTTATTCAGAGGTGTTCCAGTAGCAGACATCTGTGCAGCTGCTAACTGGTCATCATCAAACACGTTTACAAAACACTACAGCCTAGATGTCACAGCACATGACGTAACTCAAGCTGTTCTCTCTACCACAAAAAGCTGAGCAGCTGACGCCTGTGGTCTAAGGCAAAAAGTTCTCATAAGCATGCATTTCCAGAGCATTTCCAGGGTGTGATTGAATTGTGTTCCCATAGTCATGTCGTTGCACCGCTGTGGACTGACTGAAAAGGGAACTGAAGGTTATGCACCATAACCCATGTTCCCTGAAGGAAGGGAACAAGGTGCAACACATGGTTGCCCTTCCAATGCCCAAGCTTGGTGAAGTCCGTATAGACGTTCGATGCGCGTCATCGTCTTTTATGCAAGGAGGGCGGGGCCTCCTTGCTCACGCGCACCTGCCTTAAAAGGCGTGATTGTATTGCTTCAGGTGAACCACGTGGAGGTGCAATTCCCATAGTCATGTTGTTGCACCTTGTTCCCTTCCTTCAGGGAACATGGGTTATGAAACATATAATTTTGATAGGCCAAGAGAGGGAGTGAAGTGATATGACACCATTTTATACCTTTTACTGGTTTTATATGACTAAGAAATGTTACTGTATGATCAATATATTCAAGATGTGTGTACCGTCATTATTTTACAATGCTGGGTCTTACTGTATTTTAGATGAACACATATTTACATTACCCAGAGCAGGTAACATAATGTTTGCTCATCTCTGGTAAAAGAGGACAGTGCCTTTGTGCTCTGTGAACAAAACACCTGAGTACATTGTCACCTGAAAATTACTACACTTTATAATTCACAATACTAGTTTTCAAGTAATACTCTTCATTTACAACCTTGCCTAGCAGAAAAGATAACAGCTGAGGGGGAAGGGTGCTGACTTCTCTGTCTTCAATTGAATTGGCACATGTAATTGGAACACGTTGATTAAACACACAAAATACACTAGTTACTTCATAGTTAATACAAGTGATTATTTAGTCTCTTAGCTGACCTAACACAATAAAGGTTGTCCCCGACTTACGATGGCATCGACTTAACGAAGTTCCGACTTTACGAAGTTATCATAATTATTAAAAATATGAAGTAAAAAAAATATATATATTTTTTGTGTTTAAATGTTCTCAATTTCATGTGTACAACATTTTGTTGCAACTGTGGTTGTTTTAAATGGCTTTATAAATAAAGTATCATTATTATTATTATTTTTTTATGCCTATTTGCGTAGCTTCCTGTGGTTTCCGGAAATGCTGCCGTGTCCGCCATTTTATGGTTAGTTCCAATCTCGGCAGCTGCCAGCTGGCTTTGGAGGGCCGTGTGTCCAATCAGAGGTTGCATCATACGGATAAATTAGCTGGAAACGCTCGGTGAACTCTGTGGACGTCTCAGACCCAGAGCAACAGCCGCCGATCGCTCCGTCGATCGCTCCCACCACGCCAGCCGACACCACCAGCTCATGGGCTGGGCTAATGCGGAGCTAAAGCTAATGCGGGTGGGGACACTGAGCCGACATGCGGCGGAGAGGCCATCTACGTCCGGTAGCTTGCCTCGATGGCAGCCTAAGGTGTTGGGGGACACAGAGTTAACGTGGAGAAACAGCGAGCGCCGACACCATTTTGGATGGGCTAACATGTTAACGAGCACAGCTAATGGCGTGGGCTAACAACAGCTAATGCGGGTAGCTTGTTTTGGATGGACGAACACCGGGGAGAAACGGCTTTCAGTAAGTTATTAAACTCTTTTTCTGGCTCCAAATGTATAGAGTTAACAAGCTAACAGTCCTTCTTGTAAACAGTTTGGACCCCGTGGAGCAGCACAAAGTTACGGAGCTCGGACGTGCAAGGAGCTAACATGCAAATAACGATTCAAGCTTGACCAGCTCAAAGTAAGAAATTATATTTTTATTTTTTAGCCCAGGACTGTATGTGTTTTTTGAGAATTATGTAGCTGTGTTAGGATAGACGAAGTGCTTGGTAACTTCGTAACTGTTCATTACCGTACATGTACATGTTCAGTGGTGGCTCGTGTGGTATATACAGGTGGTCCCCGACCTACAAATTTTTGAGTTACGAATGATACGTAGGAACGGAACTCCTTCGTAAGTCGGGGACCACCTGTAATCCTTTTATGCACATACAAAGTAGTATGCTAACAATAAGGCAGCAAAACAAACATATTTTAACATGAACAAGAGACTTGAATACAGAGGTGCACAAAGTCATACAACTTTCTTATCTCAACTGAAAGAATGCATGATCGTCCTTGGGGTGAGGAGAAACCATAGAAACCAACAGTTAACAGGGTAACCCAGACTGAGAGTGTGTGGCTTAAACCATCACTCACAGACTTCAACCAATAAGAGAGCTGTCCGTCTGAAAATCAATAAAAGCTGGTAACGAAGATCTACCCACGAGCATTCTTTGGGGAACTCTGCTTTTGGAAGGGTCAATATTACTTGTTCCCATTTATATGCATATACATTTACTTTCATTGGTTGTACTCTAATCATAATAATAAATTCCATTTATACCACACTTTTCATTAATAAAAATCTCAAAGTGCTACAACAAATAAAACAAGTGATAAAATCAAGTAAAATCAATAATGATATAAACGAAGATTAAAGACAGAATCATGTGGAGGCAGAATAGGCTTGCTTAACACTGGAAATCCCAGGATATTTAAATCAGTACAATCTTTACCAGAGCCCAGCCAAATGGCTCTTTTTTTTAGGAATTTGTAATCCTTGAGTAAGCATGCCTGGAGACTTTTTCCTTCTATGTAAATGTGAAGGCTTTTGTAGTAGGAGAATGCATTTGGGGGGGATATGCTGGGGGACTTGTGTCCATTGTTTGCGAAAGAATGGCAAACATTCCAATCTAATTGGCTTGGCTGATGGCTCTTGTAACAGATTCACATGTGGAAAATGTTATGCAGAGACAGGTTGTGTTCTGACATACTGTAAGTGTGATTTTATACTTACATATACATAAATATATATATATATATATATATATATATATATATATACATATATATATATAATATATATATATATATATATATATATATA
>JBBPBX010010047.1:0-10772 GCA_038048925.1 Garcialebias charrua
CAAAAATTTTAATAAAAATCAGTAAACAAGTTCTCAGCTTCTTTTTGCAGAGAAAAACTACTTTTTACATGAAGTTACTGGTTTTAACCGTGACTTTTGGAGCTTCAACAAGACTAAGGTTTTTTTCCCCAAGGTCAGCCTGTTAGCTTAGCTCGTAGCTTAGCTTCTCAGCTTAGCTCTGCTTTCACCGGAGTTGATCTTTTTGTCATCCAGTGTCTTCAGTAGAAAGCGAGAGACACGAAGAAACAATAAAGCTCATAAATGAAAATGAAGTTGATAATTTTCATTGATCATGCGATTAACTGATTTATTGTTTATTGCGACAGGCCTACATTTAATGATTACTTTCTGAGTGCAGTCAGATCTGTCCAGTGATATCAGGAAATTTGGCTAACAAACAATACTGATTAACAGTTATTGCTCAAATTTTATACCAAGATCTTATGTGATCTATTTGCACGTAAAGTATGTGTTGGGGATGAGCCTCGGCTTCTAACATACCACACTGTAGCTCAAAATACACAAAATTGAAAAAGTTACGACATTATCAGCTGTTTGTGTATTTGTTGTGGTTGTTTAGCTGTGGCTGCAACCTGGAAATGGGTTGACATAAAAACTTAATCAGTTTTACATTCAATTAATATTTTCTGAGCTTTTTATTAAAAATCCATGCACTGTTTCATGAGATATTTTGCTAACAGACAAACCACAAAAACGTGCACATACAGACGCTAGCCTTTCATGACATGAGGTGATAAGATTACATTGTTCTGTCGTTCAGACTGTAATGTAAGAGTATACACATTTAGAGAAACAAATACCGATATCTCTTCAGAAAGACTCCTTTAAAGATGGCGTCCATCATGCTCTCTATCTCTGCTCGCTTTTCCTGCAACTTTTAGAAGAAAAAATCATTAAAGATGATTAATTCAAACAGAAAAAAACACAATCCAACACTGAGTCTTACCTCTGTGAGCTTTTTCTGGATTCTGTCAAGCTGCTGTGAGCTTTTCTGCTTCGAGCTCTTGGTCCTCTGCACCTCGTACAGTTTCTGACTGTTTTCAACCCCAACAGTCAGGCTCACAGCCACGGTCACCAGAGCGCTCACCATCTTCACCGCTGCTCAGACACATCAACAGTCACAGCGCAGATTAGCTTGATCTGCACATTTGATGTACATATGCACAATGTGTCTTACCTGCGAGTGTGCACGTGTGTCTGAAAGCTCGCACGTACGAGTCCGACAGCTCAGAGAACAGAGAGATCAGGCTGCTCATCAGGTAGCTGTCAAAGATGACGCTGTGCTGACACCGAGTCACCAGCACTGACACAAAGTCACAAAACTCGGAGTGAAACCAGCGAGCGGCTGGTCCAGACTGCACGAGGGGATACTCTGCACTGTCCTGCAGTGGAGACGGAGATATACAGAGGAGACTGAGACATACAGTGGACACAGAGACATACAGTAGAGAGGGAGACATACAGGGAGACATACAGTGGAGACAGAGACATGCAGTGGAGACAGAGACATGCAGTGGAGAGGGAGAAATACAGTGGAGACAGAGACATGCAGTGGAGACAGAGACATGCAGTGGAGAGGGAGAAGTACAGTGGAGACAGAGACATGCAGTGGAGACGTGGAGACAGAGACATGCAGTGGAGACGTGGAGACAGAGACATGCAGTGGAGACAGAGACATGCAGTGGAGACAGAGACATGCAGTGGAGAGGGAGATGGAGAGGGAGACATGCAGTGGAGAGTGAGATATGCAGTGGAAAGGGAGACATGCAATGGAGAGTGAGACATGCAGTGGAAAGGGAGACATGCAATGGAGAGTGAGACATGCAGTGGAAAGGAGGACATGCAGTGGAGAGGGAGATATGCAGTGGAGAGGGAGATATAAAGTGGAGAGGGAGATATGCAGTGGAGAGGGAGACATGCAGTGGAGAGTGAGACATGCAGTGGAAAGGGAGACATGCAATGGAGAGGGAGGCGTACAATGAAGACAGAGAAATACAGTGGAGAGGGGGACATGCAGTGGAGACATAGACATGCAGTGGAGAGGGAGACGTACAGTGGAGACAGAGACATCCAGTGGCGACAGAGACATACAGTGGAGAGGGAGACATGCAGTGGATACAAGAGGCATACAGTGGAGACAGAGACAGACAGTGGAGAGGGAGACATGCAGTGAAGATGGAGACGTACAGTGGAGAGGGAGACATAAAGTGGAGAGGGAGACATGCAGTGGAGAGGGAGACGTACAGTGGAGACAGAGACATCCAGTGGCAACAAAGACATACAGTGGAGAGGGAGACATGCAGTGGAGAGGGAGATATGCAGTGGAGAGGGAGATATAAAGTGGAGAGGGAGATATGCAGTGGAGAGGGAGACATGCAGTGGAGAGTGAGACATGCAGTGGAGAGGGAGTCATGCAGTGGAGAGGGAGACGTACAGTGAAGACAGAGAAATACAGTGGAGAGGGAGACATGCAGTGGAGACATAGACATGCAGTGGAGACATAGACATGCAGTGGAGAGGGAGACGTACAGTGGAGACAGAGACATACAGTGGTGAGGGAGACATGCAGTGGAGAGGGAGACATGCAGTGGATACAAGAGGCATACAGTGGAGACAGAGACAGACAGTGGAGAGGGAGACGTACAGTGGAGACAGAGACATACAGTGGAGAGGGAGACATAAAGTGGAGAGGGAGACATGCAGTGGAGATATAGACATGCAGTGGAGAAGGAGATGTACAGTGGAGAGGGAGACATGCAGTGGATACAAGAGACATACAGTGGAGAGAGAGACATGCAGTGGAGATGGAGAAGTACAGTGGAGACAGAGTTATAAAGTGGAGAGGGAGACATACAGAGGAGAGGGAGGCATGCAGTGGAGAGGGAGACGTACAATGGAGACAGAGACATACAGTGGCAACAGAGATATACAGTGGCAACAGAGATATACAGTGGAGAGGGAGACTTACAGTGGAGAGGGAGAAATACAGTGGAGAGGGAGAAATACAGTGGCGACAGAGACATACAGTGGAGAGGGAGACATACAGTGGAGAGGGAGACATACAGTGGAGAGGGAGAAATACAGTGGCAACAGAGATATACAGTGGAGAGGGAGACATACAGTGGAGAGGGAGACATACAGTGGAGAGGGAGAAATACAGTGGCGACAGAGACATACAGTGGAAAGGGAAACATGCAGTGGAGACAGGGACATACAGTAGCGAGGGAGACATACAGTGGAAAGGGAAACATGCAGTGGAGAAGAAGTAGTACAGTGGAGTGGGAAACATGCAGTGGAGAGGGAGACGTACAGTGGAGAGGGAGACATACAGTGGAGAGGGAGACGTACAGTGGAGAGGGAGACGTACAGTGGAGAGGGAGACGTACAGGGGAGAGGGAGACATACAGTGGAGAGGGAGACATACAGTGGAGAGGGAGATGTACAATGGAGAGGGAGACGTACAATGGAGAGGGAAACATGCAGTGGAGAGGGAGACGTACAGTGGAGAGGGAGACAGTGGAGAGGGAGATGTACAGCGGAGAGGGAGACATGCAGTGGAGAGGGAGATGTACAGTGGAGAGGGAGGCATGCAGTGGAGAGGGAGACAAACAGTGGAGACAGGGACATACAGTGGAGAGGGAGACATACAGTGGAGAGGGAGACATACAGTGGAGAGGGAGACATACAGTAGAGAGGGAGACATACAGTAGAGAGGGAGTCATGCATTGGAGAAGTGGTACAGTGGATAGGGAGACGTACAGTGGAGATGAAGTGGTACAGTGGAAAGGGAAACATGCAGTGGAGAGGTAGACACGAAGTGGAGAGGGGGACATACAGTGGAGAAGGAGACGTACAGTGGAGAAGGAGACGTACAGTGGAGAGGGAGACATACAGTGGAGAAGAAGTGGTACAGTGGAAAGGGAAACATGCAGTGGAGAGGGAGACATACAGTAGAGAGGGAGACATACAGTGGAGAGGGAGACGTACAGTGGAGAGGGAGACGTACAGTGGAGAGGGAGACGTACAGTGGAGAAGAAGTGGTACAGTGGAGAGGGAAACATGCAATGGAGAGGGAGACATACAGTAGAGAGGGAGACATACAGTGGAGAGGGAGACATACAGTGGAGAGGGAGACATACAGTGGAGAGGTAGACATACAGTGGAGAGGGAGACATGCACTGGAAAGGGAGAGGTACAGTGGAGAGGGAGGCATGCAGTGGAGAGGGAGACAAACAGTCGAGACAGGGACATACAGTGGAGACAGGGACATACAGTGGACAAGGGGACATACAATGGACACAGGGACATACAGTGGGCACAGGGACATACAGTGGAGAGGGAGACATACAGTGGAGAAGAAGTGGTACAGTGGAGAGGGAAATATGCAGTGGAGAAGAAGTGGTACAGTGGATAGGGAGACATACAGTGGAGAGGGAGACAAACAGTCGAGACAGGGACATACAGTGGAGACAGGGACAAACAGTGGACAAGGGGACATACAGTGGACACAGGGACATACAGTGGGCACAGGGACATACAGTGGAGAGGGAGACATACAGTGGAGAAGAAGTGGTACAGTGAGGAGGGAAACATGCAGTGGAGAAGAAGTGGTACAGTGGATAGGGAAACATACAGTGGAGAGGGAGACATACAGTAGAGAGGGAGACATGCACTGGAGAAGAAGTGGTACAGTGGAGAGGGAAACATGCAGTGGAGAAGAATTGGTACAGTGGAGAGGGAAACATGCAGTGGAGAAGAATTGGTACAGTGGAGAGGGAAACACACAGTGGAAAGGGAGACATACAGTAGAGAGGGAGACATACAGTGGAGACAGGGAGACATACAGTGGAGAGGGAGACATACAGTGGAGACAGGGAGACATACAGTGGAGACAGGGAGACATACAGTAGAGAAGAAGTGGTAAAGTGGAGAGGGAAACATGCAGTGGAGAGGGAGACATACAGTAGAGAGGGAGACATACAGTGTAGAGGGAGACGTACAGTGGAGAGGGAGACATACAGTGGAGAGGGAGTCATGCAGTGGGGAGGGAGACAAACAGTGGAGACAGGGACATACAGTGGAGACAGGGACATAAAGTGGACACAGGGACATAGTGATATACAGTGGAGAGGGAGACATACAGTGGAGAGGGAGACATACAGTGGAGAGGGAGACATACAGTGGAGAGGGAGACATACAGTGGAGAGGGAAACATACAGTGGAGAGGGAGACATACAGTGGAGAGGGAGACATACAGTGGAGAGGGAGACGTACAGTGGAGAGGGAGACATACAGTGGAGAATAAGTGGTACAGTGGAGAGGGAGACATACAGTGGAGAAGAAGTGGTACAGTGGAGAGGGAAACATGCAGTGGAGAAGAAGTGGTACAGTGGAGAGGGAGACATACAGTAGAGAGGGAGACATGCAGTGGAGAAGAAGTGGTACAGTGGAGAGGGAAACATGCAGTGGAGACAGGGAGACATACAGTAGAGAGGGAGACATACAGTGGAGAAGAAGTGGTACAGTGGAGAGGGAGACATGCAGTGGAGAGGGAGATGTACAGTGGAGAGGGAGGCATGCAGTGGAGAGGGAGACAAACAGTGGAGACAGGGACATACAGTGGAGAGGGAGACATACAGTGGAGAGGGAGACATACAGTAGAGAGGGAGACATACAGTAGAGAGGGAGACATACAGTAGAGAGGGAGTCATGCATTGGAGAAGTGGTACAGTGGATAGGGAGACGTACAGTGGAGAAGAAGTGGTACAGTGGAAAGGGAAACATGCAGTGGAGAGGTAGACACGAAGTGGAGAGGGGGACATACAGTGGAGAAGGAGACGTACAGTGGAGAAGGAGACGTA
Organism: Garcialebias charrua; assembly: GCA_038048925.1. NCBI lineage: Eukaryota > Metazoa > Chordata > Actinopteri > Cyprinodontiformes > Rivulidae > Garcialebias > Garcialebias charrua. Next base: position 5,883 of record JBBPBX010010047.1, read on the forward strand.
CAGTGGAGAGGGAGACATACAGTGGAGAAGAAGTGGTACAGTGGAAAGGGAAACATGCAGTGGAGAGGGAGACATACAGTAGAGAGGGAGACATACAGTGGAGAGGGAGACGTACAGTGGAGAGGGAGACGTACAGTGGAGAGGGAGACGTACAGTGGAGAAGAAGTGGTACAGTGGAGAGGGAAACATGCAATGGAGAGGGAGACATACAGTAGAGAGGGAGACATACAGTGGAGAGGGAGACATACAGTGGAGAGGGAGACATACAGTGGAGAGGGAGACATACAGTGGAGAGGGAGACATGCACTGGAAAGGGAGAGGTACAGTGGAGAGGGAGGCATGCAGTGGAGAGGGAGACAAACAGTCGAGACAGGGACATACAGTGGAGACAGGGACATACAGTGGACAAGGGGACATACAGTGGACACAGGGACATACAGTGGGCACAGGGACATACAGTGGAGAGGGAGACATACAGTGGAGAAGAAGTGGTACAGTGGAGAGGGAAATATGCAGTGGAGAAGAAGTGGTACAGTGGATAGGGAGACATACAGTGGAGAGGGAGACAAACAGTCGAGACAGGGACATACAGTGGAGACAGGGACATACAGTGGAGACAGGGACATACAGTGGACAAGGGGACATACAGTGGACACAGGGACATACAGTGGGCACAGGGACATACAGTGGAGAGGGAGACATACAGTGGAGAAGAAGTGGTACAGTGAGGAGGGAAACATGCAGTGGAGAAGAAGTGGTACAGTGGATAGGGAAACATACAGTGGAGAGGGAGACATACAGTAGAGAGGGAGACATGCACTGGAGAAGAAGTGGTACAGTGGAGAGGGAAACATGCAGTGGAGAAGCAGTGGTACAGTGGAGAGGGAAACATACAGTGGAAAGGGAGACATACAGTAGAGAGGGAGACATACAGTGGAGACAGGGAGACATACAGTGGAGAGGGAGACATACAGTGGAGACAGGGAGACATACAGTGGAGACAGGGAGACATACAGTAGAGAAGAAGTGGTAAAGTGGAGAGGGAAACATGCAGTGGAGAGGGAGACATACAGTAGAGAGGGAGACATACAGTGTAGAGGGAGACGTACAGTGGAGAGGGAGACATACAGTGGAGAGGGAGTCATGCAGTGGGGAGGGAGACAAACAGTGGAGACAGGGACATACAGTGGAGACAGGGACATAAAGTGGACACAGGGACATAGGGATATACAGTGGAGAGGGAGACATACAGTGGAGAGGGAAACATACAGTGGAGAGGGAGACATACAGTGGAGAGGGAGACATACAGTGGAGAGGGAGACATACAGTGGAGAGGGAAACATACAGTGGAGAGGGAGACATACAGTGGAGAGGGAGACATACAGTGGAGAGGGAGACGTACAGTGGAGAGGGAGACATACAGTGGAGAATAAGTGGTACAGTGGAGAGGGAGACATACAGTGGAGAGGGAAACATGCAGTGGAGACAGGGAGACATACAGTGGAGACAGGGAGACATACAGTAGAGAGGGAGACATACAGTGGAGAAGAAGTGGTACAGTGGAGAGGGAGACATACAGTGGAGACAGGGAGACATACAGTAGAGAGGGAGACATGCAGTGGAGAAGAAGTGGTACAGTGGAGAGGGAGACATACAGTGGAGACAGGGAGACATACAGTAGAGAGGGAGACATACAGTGGAGACAGGGAGACATACAGTAGAGAGGGAGACATGCAGTGGAGAAGAAGTGGTACAGTAGAGAGGGAGACATACAGTGGAGACAGGGAGACATACAGTAGAGAGGGAGACATACAGTAGAGAGGGAGACGTACAGTAGAGAGGGAGACATACAGTGGAGAAGAAGTGGTACAGTGGAGAGGGAAACGCAGTGGAGACAGGTAGAAATACAGTGGAGAGGGAGACATACAGTAGAGAGGGAGACGTACAGTAGAGAGGGAGACGTACAGTAGAGAGGGAGACATACAGTGGAGACAGGGAGACATACAGTAGAGAGGGAGACATACAGTGGAGACAGGGAGACATACAGTAGAGAGGGAGACATGCAGTGGAGAAGAAGTGGTACAGTAGAGAGGGAGACATACAGTGGAGACAGGGAGACATACAGTAGAGAGGGAGACATACAGTAGAGAGGGAGACGTACAGTAGAGAGGGAGACATACAGTGGAGAAGAAGTGGTACAGTGGAGAGGGAAACGCAGTGGAGACAGGTAGAAATACAGTGGAGAGGGAGACATACAGTAGAGAGGGAGACGTACAGTAGAGAGGGAGACGTACAGTAGAGAGGGAGACATACAGTGGAGAAGAAGTGGTACAGTGGAGAGGGAAGCATACAGTGGAGACAGGGAGACATACAGTGGAGACAGGGAGACATACAGTGGAGACAGGGAGACATGCAGTGGAGAAGAAGTGGTACAGTGGAGAGGGAAACATACAGTGGAGAAGCAGTGGTACAGTGGAGAGGGAAACATACAGTAGAGAGGGAGACATACAGTGGAGAAGCAGTGGTACAGTGGAGAGGGAAACATACAGTAGAGAGGGAGACATACAGTGGAGAAGCAGTGGTACAGTGGAGAGGGAAACATACAGTGGAGAGGGAGACATACAGTGGAGACAGGGAGACATACAGTGGAGAGGGAGACATGCAGTAGAGAGGGAGACATGCAGTGGAGAAGCAGTGGTACAGTGGAGAGGGAAACATACAGTAGAGAGGGAGACGTACAGTAGAGAGGGAGACATACAGTGGAGAGGGAGACATACAGTGGAGAGGGAAGCATACAGTGGAGACAGGGGAGACATACAGTGGAGACAGGGAGACATACAGTGGAGAGGGAGACATGCAGTAGAGAGGGAGACATACAGTGGAGACAGGGAGACATACAGTAGAGAGGGAGACATACAGTGGAGACAGGGGAGACATACAGTGGAGACAGGGAGACATACAGTGGAGACAGGGAGACATACAGTGGAGAGGGAGACATGCAGTAGAGAGGGAGACATACAGTGGAGACAGGGAGACATACAGTGGAGAGGGAGACATACAGTAGAGAGGGAGACATACAGTAGAGACAGGGAGACATGCAGTGGAGAAGAAGTTGTACAGTGGAGAGGGAAGCTTACAGTGGAGACAGGTAGACATACAGTGGAGAAGAAGTGGTACAGTGGAGAGGGAAGCATACAGTGGAGACAGGTAGACATACAGTGGAGAGGGAGACATGCAGTAGAGAGGGAGACATACAGTAGAGACAGGGAGACATGCAGTGGAGAAGAAGTGGTACAGTGGAGAGGGAAGCATACAGTGGAGACAGGGGAGACATACAGTGGAGAGGGAGACATGCAGTAGAGAGGGAGACATACAGTGGAGAGGGAGACATGCAGTAGAGAGGGAGACATACAGTGGAGAGGGAGACATGCAGTAGAGAGGGAGACATACAGTGGAGAGGGAGACATGCAGTAGAGAGGGAGACATGCAGTGGAGAAGAAGTGGTACAGTGGAGAGGGAAACATACAGTAGAGAGGGAGACGTACAGTGCTCATCTCCAACATTATTCTCTACAACGCAACCTTTCCAACAATATTTGAATCTATATTACGTTCAAATAAGTGTCCGCATGTGTTCAAACCTTAAAAATGAAATAAAAGAATCAGTAACCATGTTAAATATTAAATTAAAAAATAAAATAAGGTGTTGTACTTTCTAATAACACCATCATCTCTTTTTCCTTTAAAAATTAAAAAATAAAATAAGGTGTTGTACTTTCTAATAACACCATCATCTCTTTTTCCTCTGCAAGGAAACTGTTCCATCGCAACTCAAATTCCACTAACAGGAGAACATGAGTTAAAGGGCAACTCCAACACTTTTCTTTACAACAGAACGTCATTTTCTGCTGTGACGTCTGGAATCGCTCCACTCGTGGTGGCTGCATGTCGGAGTGGATCTTACGTCCATTCTGAGATATCGCTGTTGAAAACTTTAAAGTGTAACTTACCTCAAAATTAACTGTTTTTAGCTGATAAACTCCCTAGAATGTGTCTAAAATATTGTATAGCACTATGTCTGTGTTAATTTTCATATATTTGTGCGTATTAGTTTAAATCGGCAATATTTGGTCTAAAAACGTGTTTTCACTAACCCTATGGGTTGAACTGTTGTATTGCAGCTTAATTTTCTTATTGGTGTACGATTCTCACAGTGACGTGTTTTCTCACTCTGTCGTCACGAAAGTGGTTCAAGCAGAGCCAATCCCCTGCAGAGATGAGAAGGTCCTCGCTGCAGTTCATACCTTATATGGAAGTGGTACATTGCACTCCGGAAAAGTACTGCAACAACGCATATTATAGTTTTTGGAATGGCACTAGTTATTTGTATATTTTAACGTATTTATTTTAAGAATACTTTTCACTTCATCGAAACTATTTGGTTGTATTTGTTTTCTTATTGTGCGATGGACGAGTGATGCATGAATGCCAAGATGGGGCAGAGGTGGAGGAGAAGGTTTGGGATCCGAAATACCCAGGTTCGATCCCCGGTCACGGCATACCTTGTGGTATTATTTTCATTTTTTTAAAGTCTTTTGTTTTGGATAGATCGGGTGAGAATAGATAAATACATCTACATAATTATTATTTGTTGTTGCTTGTTGTAAGTTGTTTGCTAGAGTTTTAGTTTGTTGCTAGAGGGGGCGTGAACGCAGCATAACCCCCCCAACTCCTCCCCTCCTCGTCTCTCGACACACCCATTTTGGTGCAGTTTTTGAATATGGTATGGGGGCGGAGCTATCTTTTGACGGTGAGGTAAGTTACCCTTTAATTCCTCTTTTTCTGGATGTCAATCACTTTTCTGGATGATTATTTAATTGATGTCAGATGC